>CAUYRT010077731.1:0-37411 GCA_963574885.1 Lepilemur ruficaudatus | reverse complement strand
CCGTGGCGTCAGCCTAGCTCACAGCAACCTCAAACTCCTGGGCTCAAGCGATCCTCCTGCCTCAGCCTCCCGAGTAGCTGGGACTACAGGCATGCGCCACCATGCCCGGCTAATTTTTTGTATATTTTTAGTTGGCCAATTAATTTCTTTCTAATTTTAGTAGAGACAGGGTCTCGCTCTTGCTCAGGCTAGTTTTGAACTCCTGACCTTGAGCGATCCGCCTGCCTCGGCCTCCAGAGTGCCAGGATTACAGGCGTGAGCCACCGCGCCCGGCCGGAAGAAGAATCTTTATGACATACAGAGTGTTGAAGGTAAATAAGGTAAGTCTAAGATCCCTATTGAAGTTTGGTGGGTTAATGAATTTATTCATTCAATAAGTGATTATTAGGAAGATTAACTAAGATAAGATAATGCATGCAAAGCTCTTAACCAAGCACCTTCTAAACAGAAAGGTCCAACAGATGTTAATTGTGAATATGATCATGATGGTGATGATGGAGATGGTAATTATGATGGTGACGATGATGTTGGTGACGATGGTGATGGTGATGATGACGGTGGTGGTGGTAATGAATAAAACTAACTTTAATTCTTTAAAAGCGTGAGTTTTTTAGATGTAAGATTTAAAATCTTATCTCTTAACAGTGGAGAATGTAGGGTTATTAATGGTATAGTGATAAAGGTTTTGCTTGACTTAAAGCTTTCTCAGGATGAGAAACGCCTGTTCTCTTCCCTTTGTGATCCCCAAGCAAACAGGACACGGCTGTTTATGCAGACGGCACAGACAGCCACTATTTATGTGGCCAACGTCAGTCAACCGGTAAACTTTCCAGTGTCAGGGCAGAATAGACTCTGCTTCGTGGTATGGAAACTCACATACTTACCGGGGTCATGGAGATGACATGTAATGAGTTGTGTGGGCTGGGCAGAGAAGAAAGGGACAGTGATACCTCACTGCACAGAGTGACCACAGGGGGCTGCAGACTGCAGTGAAGTGGACAGCATGTGAGAGAGCACTTTCTCTCCTAAAGTGGGAAGATGACTGTGCCCAGTGCGGCCTCACTGTCCCATCATTCATGTGAACCTATGAAGCTAGGTTTGCACGCAAAATCTCCCAAATTTTAATATTAGCAATTAGTTACAAATGGATAGGCCGAGCAATAAAGATCCTAGGTCAGATGGAGCCTGTGGGTCACTGGGGTGGCTTGGCCACATGTCTTTGGCCAGAGGGTCCAGGTCTCCATGAGGAGAGCTTCTTGTCTCCCTGGAGGGCTCAGTGCACCCAGAGTGAGGCTGGAACAAACAGAATGTCCCCCCATGGAGCCATTCTTTATAAAAAGGACTAAATGGCCAAGACATAGAAATGGGATCCCAAAGGTACAAGCTCACTTTGCAAGAAGCCAAGAGGAATGGGCGCATGTCACCCACTGAGTCCATGTGTGAGACTGCACCACGGCCCCCTGGCCCAAGGGACATGTCCAGCCCAACCGTGTCCAAGCAACAGGCTTTGGGGTGTGAGTGTGGGAAGCAGAGAGTGAAGTAAACTTCCCAAAAATGACAAGGAGACCCATTCTCCAGTGGAACCCAGCCTGGTGAGCCTGGGCACTAACCCCAAATTGAACAGAGCAGGAGCCTGCCCTATCGACTCCAGGTTTTCTAGGAATTTCTGCGCCCACATGCAGCCAGGGGAGCAGGGAGAGCTGGTGGCAAACGGGATTAGAAGCCTGCTCTGTTCCCCGAAGCTGACGGCAGTGTCGCAGGCTGGAGGCTGACCCACTCGCTCTACACAAGACGGCGGCTGTTGGCTCAAAGCCCAGATTGGTCTCTCCGGTGCACACCTCTAGACATTTGACCTTGGGCTCCAGGAAGCCCAGAACTCCCAAGCAAGGTCCCCAGAGCACCAGCTTCCACAGCCTATTCAGGCAGAGGGCAGTCCTCGGTTGTCTTATTCTGTTTCTAACAGCAGAAACTGTTCCTATAGCAGAACCCAGAGCTGCTGAACCTCAGGTCTTTGACAGCTAAAGCCCACATCCTGCACCAAAATCAGCCTCTGCCAGGAATGCTGGTGCAGCTGCCCTCGAGATGCAGTGCCCAGACCAGCAGCGTCAGCATCACCTGGGAACTACTAAAAATGAAAATCCTTGGTCCCCGCCCAGACTTGCTGCACCAGACTCTCTGGGGTTGGGGACAACACTCTGGGTCAGCAGTTCCCAGGGTTGCTGCAGGTTGGGCTCAGCTGGGAAGAATTTAAACCCGTGACACGCAGGCCCCACCTGGTACCAATTAAATCACGATTTCTGCGTGGGAACCAGATGTCAGGAATTGGCAACGGTCCCCAGGTGATCAGGGCTGTGTGGGAGCTGCTGATCTGTGGTGACAAGCCCCGCAGGTGGCTCTGATAGTGCCGATGCGTGGGCAGCCCTCAGCCTGAGCCCTGCCCCTGCAGGTGGGGATTGAACAGCAGCGGCAGCTCAAGCCTGGCTCACAGGGCATGGGCAGATGATGGAATGTGCAAAGCTTGCAGGCCAATGACATACAACTGACAAGGGACAAGAACCCACCAAGTCCTGGAGGGAGGAAATGGAACCAGACCAAGGGAGCCACCCGAGAGCCAGCAGGCTGCATCTGAGGACTGGAAAAGTTAGAGGGTTACCTCTTGACCCCTGTGATTCGCAGCAGACTGTGCTCACTCCCTGAGGTGACAGGACCACTCTCCCTCTATGCGGGGAGGACGATCCCCCTGGCTGAGTGGGGCTGAGGCAGAGGCGGCCTGGACCCTGAAGCTCCACGCCTCCCCCATAGCAGGAGTGCACAGCCCCTCGGGGAGCTGCAGCACGGGTCCCCCCACACTGCAGGAGCACAGACAGCTGTTGCCGTGACGCCAGAGATGCTCCCCCAGAGGGGCTCCCCCCCTTTGCTGAGTACTGGCTCAGGCCTGGGCAGCCGGGGACAGGCCAGTCCAGATTGCGCTGGGCTGGGCTTCCCTTTCTGTGGACATGAAGCTGTCACAGTGGAGACGGGCGCAGCAGGGCCAGGCTCACATCACCTGGCATTGTGGCCACTGTTAGAAGAAAACACAAGAGGGATCCTTCTGATAGAACTCTCCTGGATCTTGATTCTAGCGGTCACATAAATCTCCACGTGATGCAAACGCACAGAACCACACGCACAGAAATGAGTACACGTAGAACTTGAATCCGAAAATGCTGGGTGGGTTCCATCGATGTCAGCGTCTTGGTTGTGACGTTCACCACAGTTACGGAAGGTGTTAGCATGAGGGAGCTGGGGGACACGTACTGGGATCTCTGTGTTATTTCCGACAACGGCATGTGAACACACAGTTACCTGAAAATAAGAAGTTTCAACACACACGACGTAATTTACCGATATATAATGTAATTCCTAATATCATGTTTGTCTCCTTCCCACGTCCTCACTCTGGCACAGCGTGCTCCCTTCGCCTTTCCCGTAACTACCTTTCTGCTCCAGAGAACCAGCGTCAGCTTCCGCTGCCGACACCCAGACATCCCAACACCCCTCGGCTGCCGGGCATGTCTGTGCTGAGATCCCGCGTGTGAGCTCCTGGCTGGTGCTTAGCGGGAGGGACAGTCATCTTTCCGAAGTGCTCCCTCCACACCTGGTCCTGCCTTAGCTGTGTCCTGTGAGTGGAGTCGCTCAGTCTGGTCAGCGCCCGTCACCGTGCGCACCACGGCCTCACTTCACAGAAAGAGCCACGAAGATGCCACACCGTGGTGAGAGGGACTCACCCCAAGTGACAGAGCAGGGAAATGGACAACTCAGCATTCAGGTCCAGAGCTCCAGCCTGACCCACAACGTCACTCCGCAAAGGTGAGCTACACCTGAATTTCATCTGCCTTCTCATTGCCCTGGGGACGGGGTGTTCCCAGGATGGCTGTGGGACCCACCTCGCATGTCAGGGACCTGCAGTGTGTGGCTGTGTGCTCAGACACCCGACTGCAGAGAGGAGAGGGGCTTGGGTGGCCCAGCTCTGTGAGCTCCAGGGGCCACGGGGCGGGTGGGGCGACCAGCCAGGATGCCACGTGCCTCCCGGAGCACGGAGGGCCACAGCAGCGGCAGCAGCGTGTCCAAATTATATCTCCTGACATTTTTCAGGAGCAAAAAGAGGGCAGAACAGAAAATCCATACAGGTCTGCACCCAGAATGAACAAGTTTTCATCTGAAAAGCATTTTCCCCTCATCTCAGGCTGAAGTCGGGCAACAAAATCAATATTTGAAAACACCTACAAAACTTTTCCAGCTTTCCAATTTGGCTCCTGGGCCATTGCAATTTGAAATCTCATCCAGCATTCAGAGTTTGCATTTTTCTCCCTTTGTTCTTTTTGCCGTTAAATTAGCCCAAGTGTTTAAGTCCACAGGACCTGATCCATTAGTGTTTATTTTCTTATTCAGTCAGAACTGACCTCGATCCAGTTTACATTTACAGGAGACACAGAGACATCAGCAAGATGGGAAGGCAGCCTCCGCGAATGCGAGGCGCCTGCACACATCAGAGCCACACAGATGCCCCGGGGCTGTCGGCCTGGGGCGAGATTTTAGGAGTTAGGGTATTAGGCGGTCGAGACTGGTTTCCTCTAGGCAATGGCCGCAAGACTCGGCCTCCAGATGCACATGTGCTACAACAGCGCCAGCAGCAGTCAGAGGACACCTCCTTCCTAAAACTAACCATCCCAACGGTCTCAGCCAAACGCTCCTCCTCCACCTCGGAAAGGTCCTCACAACTCCGATGTCTACGGTGGACGAAAGAGACGAACGCCCTGCCCTCCTGGAAAGGTTCTTCTCGCAGGAAGGAGGCCCCTCTGGGATTATGAAAATAACTGAGTTCAGACAGAACTGGGGGCAAGTCCAGCTCAGCCGTGCACCAGCTTTGTGCCCTTGGACATGGAGCGCAAGGTCTCAACGTGATTTCCTGATATGGAAACAACAGAACCCACTTCACAGAGTTGCACTGAGATGAAACCTGCTGACGAGTGTAACCTGAACACCAGGTCTCGGCTGACCATGGGTGAATGGCACCGTGTCAGCATGTTAGCTTGGTGCCGGTGCCTGCCCCTGCCTGCCTGGAGCTGTCTCCCTCCCTCCGCCAGCCCCTCTCCCACCCAGTCGGGTTTTCCAGCTGGAGGAGATGCCGACTGTGCAGGGGACAGCCCATCTCTGCCATTATGCTGGGACTTTAATACAAGTCTCGTTCTGATGAGCCTTACTCTGTGTGGGGACATAGTGTTGGCCACCAGGGGAGTGAGCTGAGGGGTGAAGGGTCACAGGTTGCCATTGATCCCTAGAGGACCCACGTCTGCAGTTCTCAAGTGGCCAGCTGGACACGGAGTGGCCCCTCCCTCCCTCCTTCAGGACGTGACCCCAGCCCGAGTCTCTGAGGCTTTCGGGGCCGCAGGCATCACGTGGAGAGGACAGGAGGCTTCCTGAGGATGGGTCCTACCCTACGAGCCTCAGTGTAATCAAACAGTCCGTGCAGGATTTGTTCTGAGCCTGTGACAGGAGAAGGAGGGAGGCAGAGGAGAGAGGATGTCACGTAACAGGTGACTCCGAGCTGGTTCACGTGGATGAGTCTCACAGGATGTTCTAGATCCAAACAACCAATGCTCCAATCAAGGAGCTGCGCTCCATGAAACACCCCAGGAGGAGGGTTTCCAGGACGCCATCCGCCCCCCTCCATCCAGTTAACGTGCTCGGGTGGACTGAGCCTCCGAGAGCCAGAATGACGCATCCCACGAGGTCGACCGAGGGTCACACAGAAGAAGAACACCGAGCAGGGGCCTGAGCACCCAGGGCGAGCCAGGCGGCAAGACCACAAGGGATTTTATGTCCCGAATCCCAAAGTTTTCCACCAAGGGAACCAGCAGTGGCTCTTTATAAAGAGCAGGAGGGGAGAAGGGGTCTAGACGGAAGGAACGTCGAGATCCAGGTTCAGGCGTTACTGACAGTGGCGTGGTTGCCGTGGGGTAAGAACCAGACTGCAGCATTTCCATGTAGTGACCAGCCGTGGCTGCTGCCAGCCTCCACGAGCCCCAACGGACGGGCAGCACGTCCAGGGCTGGCATGGCCCATGTGCCGCTGCTTGGGCCCATGGGGGGTGTGGCTCCCAGCCCTTTTGACTGAGAGGTGCCCACGGCTGCCAGGGGTGAGGATTCCGGAGGCCGCCCCTGCCGTCCCCATGGTGCTTCTGCCTCCCGAGCGAGAGGCCGGCCAGGGCAGGAGAGAGGTGCGGCTTCCACGATGACACTCTCAGCCTTCCGTGCTGGACCGTCCCTGCCAGGCCTCCCGCACGCCGGCCCTGAGCTCTGGCCCGGGGAGGACGTTCGCTGTGATGGTGAAGGGTGAGCAGCAGCCCCTGCACTGGCCGTCCTGACTGCAGGTCCATTTCCAAGGCCACTTCTCAGGAGACGCAGCGTCCTACAGCCTGAAAAAAACCTTCCTTCTGTTTATGAAACTGCTCTGTAGATGATGCTAACCTCTGTCTGACCAAAGCAGTTTATGATCAGTACGGGGGTAAATTGTGAACCTGATTCTCTATCTCTGTCTTTCGCTCGCTCTCTCTCAATCTTTCTCTGTCTCTCTCTCAAGTGGCCTTCAAATGGAAAAAATATTGTTTCATTAACACAAACCGCGCCATAGGCCTCCCTGCATCTGCAGGTAATCAGGCTCTTGACGGGGGCCCGGCTCACACCAGCGCCTCCCCGGGGGCGTGGTGCTCGCACTTCTGCGATGTTTCCACCCTGTCAAAGGCAGGTAGGTTTAGCAGCCCGAGGTGCAGACCCGTCACAGCCTGGCTCCGTGTCAGCGGGACCCTCCTCAGCGCCCATGATGCACATTTCCGTATTCCTTTGTCTCACGCCTTCCCCTGTGGGTGACGCCGTGTGAGCAGTTCACAGAGGAGACCGTCGAGCCCAAACCTCGCTGGGCCTCGATCTCGGGAAAATCCTTTTCTCAAGTCCACGGAGCACACGAAAGCTTCACGTCAATTTCTCCTCCCTCTCGAAGGGGGATGTTTCAAACGTAACCCCCAAACCCGGAAGTCCGCTAGGTCCCCAGATCAGATGGACGTTTCCAGGGCCAAGTGGGGGGAAGAACAGACCACAGACGTTGGGGGGTCGCCCCCGAGGGCAGTAGAACCCAAGGAGGGCGGCAGCCTGGACCACTGTGAGCACAAAGGGCCCAGCTCCCCCACAGCTGGCACATGCCGAGGAAATCCTGGGGGCTGCAGGGCAGCTCTGACCCCGGAGAATGGCCCTGTGCCTGGCCACCCCGCCCCGGGCAGGCAGCCTGGAAACGGCACAAAGACTGCCCACGGTGTGACTGCAGCATCGTTGGTATGTCAGAGATAAAAATGAAATGAAATATTTGAAACTAGCTAAATACCCATCAGGAAGAAAATTACCACTTTAATGAGGCAAATACATATAATGAAATACTGCCCCTTTTGGAGTGATCTGTTTACGGAGCTTCACCATGTGGGTATATGAAACTACACTTTATTCATTTTAGCTGTTTTTACTGAGAATTAAAACCAGAAAAACACTTCTCTGTGTGGCTCACAGAACATTCATGTGTGGCAGAAGCATAAACACCTCCAAGGGGAAGACAGAGGCCAAACGGGAGGTGGGACTCTGCCGGGGCTCAGAGGGGGCGGCGCCCGCACCTGGGACGCTTTGTCTCACGCAGACACACAGCTGCCGTTGTAACCTCGACTGTGGCCGTGGTCTCATGGGCCCGTGCACGTGACTCATCTAACTGAGCACATTAAAAATGGGCAGCTTTGTGCATGTCAGCTGAACCTCAGTGAAGCTGTTAAAAATGGTCTCTGAAGGAAATGTGGCCGGGGCGAGGTTTGCTTGAGAACGCTGTTGGCACAAGTGTCTGTTAGGATTCTCTCTGCTCCCACCCTGGGGTCCTCATCTTCAGAGCATGTGTGGCCCCCAAAGAGCCCAGGAAACCCCAGACTCCTCACTCATCCCCCCACAAACCTTGGAGGGGTGCCTGGTGGACACATACTGCCTGGCATCCCTTGCTGGATGTGTCCCCCTCCACCACCCCATGGAGCTCGCCCGTCACACGAGCCCCAGCCAGCCATGCCTCCTGCCCCGGCCTCCGTGAAGGTCAGAGGTACAGCAGGCAGGTGACCTGCAGCAACTTCCATGGGCCGACCAAGGGCGCAGAGGACGGATGTGAGCGGGCTGCTGGCCACGTCGGGCAGCCCTGACCAGCCCGTGCCTTCTGGTCAGAGGAGCCTGGGAACTTCCTGTGTGTGTGTCGCACAGTTTGGGTCGGGCTTGCTGTCACCTGTGGTCAATACCGTCCTTAATGATGCAGATGAAAGAGGAGAAAGTGGGGAGCAAGTGGACTAGGTGCCACCACCTCCACGGGGGTCCTCAGGAAGAGACGCCTGGCCACACAGCCCCAGAGCAGCCCTGCAGTCGGCCTCTAATTCCTCTACGAGCACACACAGGAGCAGGAACCCGGCCCGCAGGGAGGACGGGCAGTGCCCGTTATTGAAGAGGGGCTCACTGTGGGGGCCGAGTTCAGGAATAGATGAGAAGAGAAACGAATGTGCAGTGACCACAAGGTCAGAGTGAAACGGCAGGAAGCCGGCAGGTGCCCACCCACGCCGGCCTCAGTGTGTGGCCCTGACCAGGGCTGGACTCTGGCCCCACACCCCCCAACGTCAGAGCCCATCTTGCCCCAAACCAGCAGCTGTGAACGAGGCTGGTGCCATTGGGGACGGAGAAGGAGCTCCTGGCCCAGGGCAGCGCCCAGAGCCCCAAGTCCTCAGGACACTTCCCCAGTCTGTGGGCAGGCAGCAGCCCCCTCAGCTCTGCCCCTGCGAGCCCGTCACCCCCGATCGTGTGTCCTTCCTGGTCTAATAAAGGGGTGTCCTGTGTGGTCAGACCCAGGAGGGGTCTGGAAGTTCCCGTCTCAGAGCCACCGTGCGGGGCGGTGACAGATGTGATTTCTGCAGCACGAGGAGAGCTCAGCACAGACCATTTCAGTCGTAAGAGGAAGAATGTGAGAGCTTAGAAGGATCCTGCCTTAAAGCAAGTTCTCAATCCTTGTCTCAGCTTCCCCCAAAAAGAAACTGTCACTCCTCTGAGCATTCACCTCTGGCTGAGAACCGTGACTAATGAGATGACCCTAGGAGATCGGAAAGCCACTGCTGTCCCAAGGTGTCATAAGGCGAATACTGCGTGTCGTTACCAATGTGTCCTGACTTGTTTACACAGAGGATTTCAAGTGAAGCTCTCTGCTGAAATATAAATGCCCAAATTCTATTCCAAATTGAATAATGTTAAAAAAAAAAAAAAAAAACCACGGAGTGAAATCTGCCACTGTCTGCAGCTGAGGGCAGACGGGGGAGGGCGGCCGGTGCTGCTTGGGGCTCCCCAGACCCAGGCGCCACCCCTCAGAGCTGGGCCTGAGCACCCAGGTGGACCTGTCCTCCTCGCCCTCCAGGTGGACACGGATCGGAACCACCTATGGCAGGAAGCGGGGGTAGAGGCCTCTGGACACGTGGAGAGAAATGCCAGTCACACCCGAGCTCTCGCTCCAGGAACAGCCGGCCCAGCCACCGCCAGCACTCAGGTGTCTGCAGGCGTCAAGAGTCTCCACGACAAAGGCCACCGAGGCATCCCCTGGTGGAGGAGCCCTGGGAGGCCACACAGCAGCCAGAAGGCTGCAGGCCAGGAGAGCCCCTTTGGGCCGTCGCCCCTCAGCTGCCACCAGCTTTTGCCGTGGAAATGCACCCCGATGTCGACAAAGCCATTGGTTTTTCAAGAAAAGCTGCAGATCCTGCCTGTTTGTTTAATGGTCACTAGAGAAGCACATCTGCTAGGGGACCCCAGTGTGGAGCACCTGCCGTGAGGAGTTGCGGGGCCGGGGGACCAGGGTTCTGCGTGAACCGAATGAGACGATGCCACCGCCACACGGTTCACGGTCAAGAACGGCAGCTCTCAGCACAGCTGTGAGGAGATCAGGGCACTGCCTGCTGGATGGGGCCACGTTTACCAAGCAAGTGTTTTTCCAAAGTGCCCCAAACACTTGTTCTGAATTACTGAAAACGATTATTAAATGTTAAACAGCTCAGTAAGCCAAAGAACCCTCATTAACAATGAATAGACTGATCGCCCACTCGCACTGGCTGGTCGGAGAGTTTAATCGTCTTCACAACGTCTCTGCCTCTGGGCTGCAGGGAGCAGCCAGGAGGAGCCCTCTTGCCGCTCCGCCTTCCGGCCAGGAGGCAACACCTCCCAGCCTCGGAAATGCCGGGAAACTGGGCAAACCTCGCCCGCGCAGGTGCAGATGGATCTTGATTTGAAAACCTGGGCACACTGATGTGTGTTCACTCAGATGGTCTGAAACGAAGGAGGAAAACAACTGTTGTTTTTCTGGCTCTTTCTGATGGAAATGCAAGTTTAAACCTTGCTTTTGGTGGAAAGACCAGAGCCACGGCTCGCTGTTGGGATGCGCCTTGTGTCGGTGGTTCGGATCCGCTTGTGTCTGCGCACGCTCCCGAGGCTCGTGTGGGTCTGCGTGCGTTTGTGACACTGACACATGAATTCTCCTGCTTTGAGGAAGACAAAAGGAAGATAAACTCTCCGCGGATTTAAAAACTCTGCTCCTCCTTGAGCCGGGCTTCCGGGTCCCTGGCACATCTGACAATCACTGTGTCGTCTCTGGCCCTCCCTCAGTAGAAGTGGGAGACTCGCTGCTTGGTGTTCCCTCTTTTTTCTTCAATTCTATGAGCTTCTGGTAGCCTTCCAATAACTGGCTCGAATGATCATGGTTCCGGTAGCTGACCTAAATTTTCAAACCCGCAGAAAAGTCTCGCTATTTCTGCAATGCAGTTCCCTGCTCCCGGAGAGCAGGAGCTAAGTGACGAGGCTGACAGAGAAACCCCAACAGGAAATGGCCTGTCACCCTGAATTCACTACCGTGCCCACCACTGCTGTCAAAAAAGGAAAATAGTAATAAGATTGACAGACAAAAGTTTGATTTATATATAAAAATAGTGAGATTAACATAGAAGAACTTGTCCACCACTCAGAACAAGCACCTCTGAAGTGACGTGACACTGTCCTGCCATCCCTCAGAATAAAACGATCGGGATAATAAATTGGAAATTTCAAGGAGGCCCCAAATTTGATCCTTACCACATGCTACAGCCCACTGAGAGACCGACCACCGATATCAAATCTCCAGGTCTTTCCCAGAATGTACTGGGTACCTCGCCTACGTACATGAGGGGTCACGAGCTGGCATTGGAAGGGGTGGACTGTGAGCTCTCTGGAGAGTTTCCTCAGGGGGTCTACACTACCAGCCCCCCACTGGTATGGGAGCATAGGTACCTAGAAGGGGCAGCTTCAAAAAGGGTCTGTGGAGATGGAGAGTGAGCGGATCCAGGGAAATTCTGAGGGCAAAATTGGCAGGTTGGAGAAGGGCTGACAAGGTGACCATGAAGGGGCCCTCACCAGCCACAGAATCTGCGGGTGTCCTGATCTGGGACTTCTGCATCTTGAGAAATGTGAGAAATATTAATAAGTGTTTGGTGTTTAAGCCACCCAGTCTACGGATGGGAGTTTTGTTCTAGCCGCCCAAACAGACGAAGACAGATGGGATGGGAAGAACGGATGGAACAGATGGAATTAATGGAATTGGGTGGATGGATGGGCTGGAGCTGAAGACCCTTACCCTTGCAAGCAGACTTCTTGAATATTACTTCCACCTACGAACCACACTGGGCTTCTCCTTAATATGATAATTGTCTTGGCAAGATCTCTACCTTCGAGTCAACAAGTGTTTCGTGAACATGAATACCATCCCCCTGAGTGGCTTCTGCATTAATGCGATTTCTGTACGTGCATCACTCACTAAATCAGGCAGAAGGAAACGTTTTTGAGAGCAAACAGACTGCTCATGTCAATATTACCAGTAATTGGGTCATTCCCATCCACTGAAAAGTAGGAATTCAACGTGGAAAGAATCACAGCCACGGTGCTTCTGTAGGCAGAAGGCGCTGCTCAATTTGCCATTGAAGTTACCCACGATAACTGAGAACTGGACAGTGTATCCCCACTGCCCAAAAAACACAGCCCCTCCCTTAAACGCATCCTCTCTATTCATAGAAACACGTCCAGCTGCTGCACACAATATGTGAAAGCTTCAGTCTGGCCTCAGATGCCTTCTACCCAAGGGCAATGCCTGGAGACAAGCCCTCATCGCCATCGGAGGGGCTTCTGTGCTGCAGGCAAGGGAAGGACCCCCTGGGGAGGGGAATAGCAGTTCAGGCAGCATCACCACCACCAAAGATTCTTCACAGGATCACACGGAAAACCAACTCAAAGAAGAGAAACTCTCCTGTTCGTGAGTGAGATGGCTGGTGGTAAGGGAAGAGTCTAATAAGTTCTGGGAGAGCTGGTGGTGGTGATTCCTCCAGGGAAATAAGGTAACTGGCTGTGGGCACCACGTAGTCACCGCAATTCACTGCCTCAGCAATCCTTGGAAATAAAAGAAACATTATTACAAAATGGTGAAGGAGGGCACTGAGCTAGAAACTGGGCTTGGAATTTAATATTATAGTTCAAATTATTGAGACAGTGATCTTTTTTGGATGAAACTTTAAATTCTATTATTGAATATCTGCTCCGTTTGAGCTTCTATTCAGGCATCTGCAAGGGATACCGAGGGAGCTGAGATAGAATCCTTGACCACAAATAACAGGTGATCTAATTGAGGCACAGCGGGACGGCTCAGGCAGCTGTCAACTTACAGAAAGAGTCAAAACAACCCGGCACAGATTCTCGGCAGCACAGCAGGCTTCAGGAGGCACGCAGGGACATGCCACAGAAAGAACACCTGCCCCACGGCCACTCACTAGGGGACTTGACTCAGCCGGGGCAGGAGTAGAATCCAGGGCCCCTGAAGGACAAGCCCCTTCACCCAGCCCGAGGCCAGGCTGTTCAGCAAACTTTCTGAATGATTAAATGTTGCAAAATAACCCCTTGATCAGTTCCCCATGCCAATATAAATTAGGCTAATGAGTTGTCTGAATTCCAGAGCATGCTGAAAATGCACGTTCCCCAGCCCCTGCGTTCCCCTTCCGCAGGTCTGGGGGGGACCCGGACTCTGCATTCATCTCCCAAACTGGATTCGGAATCACCCCAGCACATTCTGTGAACGGACAGAATCTGAGAAGTGCAGCTTGCTTCTCTCGTCTGGACAGGAAGGCTGGTGGGGGCCTCCCGGCACGTGGGGCCTGTTGAACACGAGGTTTGTCACGTGATTCCTTGGATCTGTCTTCAGCGAGGAAAATTCAAAACTCTGTAAAAGTGTTTACTTATGTGGCAGATGCTGTTCGAAGCCTTTAACACACAGGGACGCCTTTGATCATCGTCATTACAGTATGAGTTTGGAATTTGGATACAGGTAGGACCATGCAGGGAATAAGCTCTCTGGGAGACGTAAGTGTTCATAGAACTGCCCTCCTGAGTCCCGGCACGGTGACCATCACCTGCAGGGTGAACCACAGCCATGATTCAGCAGCAGAGCCTTCCTGAGCCATGTGTGCCAGGCAGAGGAGACTGATGCCCACGTCCTGGAGCCGAGCGATGTCCCGGTGACGAGGGTTTGCTGTGACAGCCACGAGAAGCAGAAACAACGGCCCCTTTTCCCGGTGTTATTAAAACCGTAAACTATCAGGAGAGATTTGTATGAGGCTCCGTAACACAAATACAAGTGATAATCTTGGTCTCAAAGTGGCAATTTTCCAAATCCTAGGCAATAAAATTCAGGAGATCGATAGCCTCTTTTCTTTTAAGGACACTATATTTTGCCCTTATGTCACCTCTCTGAAAGGCAATGAATTCTGTTTTTCCCAGTGGATGCTGCAAGATGAGATGTCCAAGGCTATGATGGACCCATGCTGTTTTTGCCTGCCGGTGGCTGTTCCATCTCCTGGAACCAGTATCTCTGATGGGTCTTTGGGGAGTCCCCTCTCCTCTTTTATATTTTTTAAAGACACAGTGCTCAGGCTGGAGGACAGTGGCACAGTCAAAGCTCGTGGCAGACTCAGATTCCTGGGTTCAAGCAACCCTCCCGCGTCAGCCTCCTGAGAAGCCAAAGCTACAGGTGCCGCCACCACGGTCAGCTAATTTTTCTTATTTTCCTCAGAGATGGGGTCTCAAACTCCTGGCCTCAAGAGGTCCTCCCACCTTGGCCTCCCAGAGTACTGGGATTACAGGTGAAAGGCGCGGCACCCAGCCTTCTTCCAGATCTTTTGGATGAGCCTGACCTCAATGCCCTGTCAGCGGTGGATTCTGACCCAGGCTTAAGCCAATCAGCATATTCTACGCCTGCCCCTCCACCCTGCCTTCCCAGTCTCAGTGATTGGCGGATGGAAGACACATGGGCCACCTTTGCCGGGAATGCTCAGGCCTAGCCCTTTGCCGCAGCTACTACAGACGAGCAGCTCTTTTTGCCGCCGAGGTTGCTGAGAAGCGAGGACACAAGCCGGGTGCGCTCAGCAGGCCTCTCCCTGCACAGAGGAGGTTGCCCTCCCGACAGTGCGGCCCACAAGAGGAGGGAGAATGCCCCGTGATGTCACGTGAGTCATCGGATCCTAAAGCAAGTCCTCCTCTACTCCTCTTACCTAAGTCCCTTTTCAGGTGGGTTTTCCCTTGCTAGAAATCAGGAGTCATGACTCACTGTCAAGGGAGCAGCACCCAGCCCCGGGCTCTGCCCAGCTCAGAGGGCTCTGCCGGCCCGGCATCCACTGGGGAGCGGGAAGAGACAACGACACCCGCCCAGGGCATCTCTCCCTTCATCCTTCCCTTGGCCTGAGAGCCGCCTGGGGCCAAATTCAGTGTCCCCTGGGGCACATGCTGGCAGCGTTTTTAGCAGAAAGTAAAATGCCCCTTTCCCTAGTTGGTGACAGCCACGGGAGCTCCCTGTCCCTGTCCTGCAGGCTTCAGGCTGGCGCTGGGGCCATGTGTGTGATCTCAGTGGCTGCCGAGTGTGGCAAATTGCATCATCCCGGGCCAGTCACACTTCATCACACCACGTTTGCTCTAAAGCAGCGGCTCATCCTGCAGCGGTTCTGACCAAAGGGCAGTGGGTGCGCACACCCCGAGTGTTCCCTGCTGTGTGTCAGTCATTCCCCCCTTCCACCGACACGTTCCAAGCTCTCGGTGTGCCGGGCAGGCAGCCGCGAGCAGCTGGCGGGTGCTGCGCCTGCCGGGCCCTCATCCTGGGGGAGGCAGGCAGAGGTCTGATGGTCTGTTGTCCCCTGTGACAGTGCCACTGCGGGGCGCTGCTGCTCCACGGCCCTGCCCTCCCACCTAGGTGAGGGCCGTCAGGGCAGCGTCCCGGCCCCCAAGCTGCCCCACAGAAAGAACACACATTGAGGTGCTCGCAGGGCGCAGTGGGGGAGGATCCCGTGGGCCCTCCAGGGCAGTGGTGGCAGAGTGCGGGGGAGGGGTGTAATTCTTAGATGGTAAATGTGCTCCAACGTTTCTATCTGCCTAAGCCTCGGGGTTTACGGTAGGATTCTGTGTTGTGTACAAGTCATCACTTACTTAGCAGCATCAACAACACACGTTTACAGTCTTGGAGTTTCTACAGGTCTGAGCCCTGGCCCAGCTAGGCTGGTCCTCTGCTCCTTATGTCACAAAGCAGAAATCAAGGTGCTGTTGGCCTGTTCTTGTCTGGAAGCTCAACTGTGAGCACCTGTTACAAGCCCTCCAGGGTGTTAGCAGAATTCGCTTCTCACAGCTGCAGGTCCACGGCTTCTTGCTTCTTCACACCCAGCAGTAGAGAGGGAGAGGCTGTTGCTTAGAGTCTCCTATTCAGAGAAGGTTTAGACCCTTTATTTTAGCAACCATCATTGGGGGTTGTTGGCTGAGACACCCCCATGTGGTCTCTCCTAGGGCTTGGATTTGCACATGGCATGGAGGCTTAGTTCCAGGAGTGAACTGCACCCTCTTTAGAGCAATCCTGAGCAGAAAGAACAAGGCTGGAAACATCACACCACCTGATTTCAGAATGTATTGCAAAGCTAGAGTAACCAAAGCAGCATGGTACTGCCATAAAAACAGACACATGGGCCAATGGAACAGAATAGGGAGCTCAGTTATAAATCCACACATTACAACCAACTCAACTTCCAATGGGGAGAGGACAGTCTTTTCAGTAAATGGTGCTGGGCAAACTGGGTATCTATCTGCAAAAGAATGGAACTGGACCCCTGTCTCTCACTATACACAAAAATCAAGTCAGAATGGATTGAAGACTTGAATCTTAAGAACTGAAACAACGAAACTACTAGAAGAAAACACTGGGGAAGCACTCCAGGACATTGGTCTGGGCAAAGATTCCTTATGTGAGACCTCGGAAGCACAGGCAACAAAAGCAAAAATAGACATTTGGGATCACATCAAGCTAAACAGCTTCTGCACAGCAAGGGGAACAATCAGTCAACAAAGTGAATATAAACCCACATAATCAGAGAAAATATTTGCAAACTATTCATCTGACAAAGGGTTAATAACCAGAATATATAAGGAGCTCAAACAACTCAGTAACAAAAATAAATAATCCAATTTTAAGATGGACAGAGGATCTGAACGGCCATGTCTCAAAAGATGTACAAATGACCAACAGGTGTATGAAAAAATGCTTAACATCACTGATTGTCAGAGAAATGCAGATCAAAACCACAATGGGCCGTCTCACCCCAGGTAAAATGGCTTGCATCATACAGGCAATAACAGATGCTGGCGAGGATGCGGAGAACGGGGGACCCTGGGGCACTGCAGGTGGGAATGTGGATTCGTACAGCCACTGTGGAGAACAGTAACGGAGGTTCCTCAGCAAACTGAAAATAGGACTTCCACACGATCCAGCAGTTCCACTGCTGGGGATATGTCCAAAGGTAAGGAAGTCGGTGCAGCAAAGAGAGGTCTGCACGCCCATGCTCACCGCAGCACCATTCACAAGCCATGGTACGGAATCGCGCTAAGCATCCATCAGCAAATGACGGAAAAAGAAATGTGGTGCATATACACAACGGGATGATCAGCCTGAAAAAAGAATGAAACCCTGTCATGTGCAGCAGCGTGGATGGAGCTGGAGGCCATCATGTGAAGTGAAGTAAGCCAAGCACAGAAAGACAAAGACTGCAAGTTCTCATCTACATGTGGAGGCTGAAAACAAGTGGGTCTCACGCAAGCAGAGAGTAGATTGGTGGTTACCAGAGGCGGGAATGGGAGGGGAAAGGAGAGAGAAAGCGGAAAAAGAACATGGATATATTTATTACCACCTGTACACTTAAAAAGGGTAAAGATGATGAATTATATATTTTTTACCTCAATAAAAATTAAATAAGGAGCTCACCTGATTAGACTGAGGCCACCCAGTATAACCTCTATTTTGATTAACTCGAAGTTAACTGATTATCGGCCTTAGTTAAATCTGAAAAAATCTCTTCTTCTTTGCCAGAAAAGCCATAACCTGATAATAGGAGTGAAAATCTGTCCCACTGATGGTCCCCTCCCACACTCCGGGGAGGGGACTTCACAGGGCACGTGCGCCAGGAGGCAGAGACCTTAGAGCCATCCTGGAATTCTTTCCAGCATGGTTTCCTTCTTCCGCAGCATTCCAGAGAAATCCTGGCACCTCAAGCTCATTAAACATCGGCTGCTGCTGAGTCCAGCTGTCAGCCAACCAAACAAGCAAGCGGTTAGAGCCCCTCCGGCTGCAGGAGAGACCCTGTGGTCCCCCTGGGCCCTCCAGCCCGGAGTCCTCAGCCCACACTTCCACCCGCCCGGCTCTCCTGTGCCGCAGAGCCCGTGACACAGCCCGGGGCCCTCCCGCCAGGCCCCTCCGCTCAGAAACGGCCGCCTCTGCAGGGACCCAGCACGGATCATTGTGCAGCTTTTCAGAGGGAAAAGATTCCCGGCGAGGTTCAGAGAAACTCCACTGCGTTTAAGGATTCCCTCCACACCATTCAAAATGACATTCTGTCTTGGCCAAATAGCCTGGTGCCTGGGAGGAAAAATGAAATTTTCAACAGCTGCAGAGTAGGTGGTCCTGGGCAGCGAGTGATGAAATCGTGAGCGGAGCTGTGCAGGTGGGCAGCCCGACTGCAGAGTACCTGCCCCTGTCGGGTTTGAGCATCGCTGGGCTTCACAGAGCCTGGAAGAAACCAGCATGGCCTCTGTGAACAGAACCCTGCGGGACTTTGCTCCCGGCAGAAACAGTCTGAGAGGAGAAGTAAGCATCATGTTCAGAATTTTCTTTGATTCTTAAAAATCATGTTTCATCCCAGTCCAGCTAAGATGAAAGTGAGCGAGGGTGTCTCTCTGCATATCAGAAAATCTGGAAGCCTCAGGAGAAAGTATTGCTGTGGCTGAGTTCCGACAGCTGCTGCGGGAGGGGTGCGGGGGGCCTCCTGTCACCCTAACCCTCGGGGAGGATCCCGTCCTGACCCCAAGGAGCGACACTGCGCTCCGTGTCCTCTTTCCTTCCCCCGCCCTGCTGTGTCATTTCTAGAAGAGCAAAACCTCAGAAACAAGAAAGCCAATTTGCAGCACCACCACAAGTACTATTGAAAAAAACAAACAACAACAAAAAAACCCCTTCCTCCAAACAACTTCCCTTCTGTCCCCTTCCCAGCAGGATTCAAAACAGTCACAGAACAGCCACAGCCACACCGACGAAATCACTGTGGCGTCCCAGGTCTGTTCCGTGTCCTCTTCGTCCTCCTGGCGCCGTCGCGTCTCCGACGTTCCAACCACCGCCTTGAGGATTTTGCCCCCTGGGTTTCGGTTCAGGACGCAAGCATCTAAAACGGTTGTGGAAGGTCTTGTCTTCTAGAAGTATTTTTGAAACTATCCTCACATTCCTTTCCCCTCAGGGGCACGGTCTGATTCGGATGCATAACTGGAAGTCTCGGGTCCGAGGAGAGAGCCCGTGGAGGCTGACACTGCGCAGCCCCAAGGACTCCGTGAGCTGCGCGCCTGCGCCCTGCTTACAAATGCGCAGACTCCCCAACTTCTCCACGCTGCAGTCGTCCCTTCGTATCCTCGGGGTTTGGTTCCAGGACACCCCCTGCCCCCGCCACGGATACCAAAATCCTCAAACGCTCAAGTCCCTGATATAAAACGGCAGAGGATTTGTGCGCGACCCACCCACATCCTCCTGCGTGCTTTACATCATCTCCAGATCACCCGGCACAAAGCACATGCTGTGTAAATAGCTACTAGACTGCAGGGATTTTATTTTTATCATTTCTATGATTGTATTGTTATTTTTCATTGGTTTCTTTTTTCAAATATCTTCAGCCCTTCCTTGATTGAAATCCACAGATGCGGAACCGAGGCAGCAGAGGCCTCTGTATCCCCCCCAGCAGACGACGCCCGGTCAGCGTCTCCAGCCTGCCGGTGTTGCTCTGCTCCGCCCCACTTCAACTCCGGAGCGCGGGTCGCAGTGGAATCCGGGGTACATTTCGAGTCAGATGTGAGCTGGGTGCTCTGGGGAACTGCGAGGAAGAGCAGAGGCTGTCTGTGCCACCCACTGACGGGCGTCCATGCACGGCCTGTGTCTCCACTGTTCTGAATTTCTGTTTCATCTTCTATTTTTAGGCGTGTCGTGAGTCGGCTGAAGCAAGATCAGCTGTCCTCTGAGGTTCCTTCCAGCTCTGACAATCTGTGATTTTATTTAATATTAAACAGGCTTGTGGGCAGATGTGATGGATGGGGAAGTGTCTGTGAACTACAAAAGTTCCGACCGTGTGAAATCACTAATCCACCCCTCACCGCGCCTCGTCGGTTCCCACAGTGTGAGCACCTCGCCCTGCCAGGTCACCTGCTGCAGGGCACGCTCGGTGTGACAGCCGCTGAGCTCACCTTGCACTCGGCGGCTGGTTAGGTGCCGCATCTGCGGGTCACACGGGCAGGCTGCGCAGACCCTGGCAGAGCAGCTTCCCCTCCACGCGGTTTCTTCCTCCCCAGTGGTTCTGCGCTGTTTTCCCACCTGTGGGGGTGTGCGCAGGCGCCAGCCGTGGTGGGGGCGGAGCACTGTCACCACGGCGCCTTGTGACAGGTGCCACTCTGGGGAGGCAGGGGGTGCTGGTTCTCATTCAGGCTTCCTTGGACTACCCTTTTTTGGTTTTTCTTTGTTTTTTTAATTCAGGATATTATGGGGGTACAAACATTTTGGTTACATGTAATGCGTTTGCCTGGCCCAAGCCAGGGCTGCCAGCGAGTCCCTCCCCCATACAGTGCGCTCCACTTCCGTTAGTGTGGGCTTACCCTTCCACCCCCGCACCCCCCGACCGGCGCCCAGCGAGCATTACTGCCGTGTGAACTCCCTAGTGCGCATCGGTTAGTACCAGTTTGGTGGCCACTGCATGTGGTGCTTGTTTTTCCATCCTTGTGATACCTCACTTGGAAGGATGGGCTGAGTCTCCGTCCAGGATAACACAAGAGGTGCTCGGTCGCCACTGGTTTCTGCAGTGGAGTAGAACTCCGTGGTACACATACACCACGTTTTATTAATCCACTCACGTGTAATGGGCCCTTGAGTTGTTTCCACATCTTGGACTGCCCGTTTTTTATGGATTCTCCGATGCCAGTGGTTTTGTGGGGTTTTGGTTGATGTTTGTTTTTCCACCTTCGGAAAGCAATCGTGGGCTACTTCATTATGGCCTTTTCATATGCCTGGCAGGCCTGATGTTTTTGTTTTAGTATAAAAATGGAGAACTTAATTATTAGAAATGTTCCACCAGGATCATTAAAGTAGATGAATTAAAAAATTGAAGGTTCTCAATTAGCCGCATCGCAATCTTAGTGTAAATTTTTCCTTAATTCATATCAGAGATGGGTTAGTTCTAATTAAAAATACCATCGAGGCTCCAGGTTTTTATTTCTCTCCAGTTGTCTATGACACAGATTTCGTCCTAACTGCTGTGTTTGCATTTATGAGGGCGTCAGTCCAGTGGATAAATGAGGTGGAAACAACATGTTAGAAGTGTTTGCTTTTGCCATGTGGCCATAAGAAATCCTGGGAAGAAACAGTTTAAAATCTATTTATTATTGTTTAGAATTGAATAGTTTATATTCAGTATTTACTGCCTAGATCTAATTTCTTTGTTGTTTCTATGGAAACACACATATTTATCGTAAAATGCAACACCATGTGTGGCTGTGATTTGTTTATTTTCTCAGCCCAGTTCTGGATATCGCCTCCTGCATCCAAGCCCTTCCCCACTGCTGTTTTGTCTTTGGTGCGGAGCAGGTGTTGGCCAATGCAGAAACATCATTAAGGCAAGTTCCACCATAAATAATGCAAATATTTTGCTTGGGGAATGTCTGCATTTAAAATCTTTATCAGAACTGAGCAGGATGTCCCAGGTCGAGTCCGACATGTGGTTCTTGCGGTTTTGCTGTCACCAGAAACGCTCAGTTCAGTGACCGGCCTCCCAGGGGAAGTCAGGGCCCTCCTTGCTGTCATTCGGTCTGCAGAAAATGTCCTCTGTGCCAACCACGAGATTGAGATTCAACAGTTTGTGATCAGAGAGACGCAACAGGAAAATCGACGCAACCAGCATCCTTTTAGAGCAGGGTTAGTGCATCTGATTAATGCATCTGAAACCTGATTTTGTGCGCCATTGCCTCAGAAGGCAGAAACTAGAATCAGAATAGGGCAGCCTGCGCAGACTCCATGGGAGTCTGAGGACCGAGCCGAGGGGTCCTGGGCGAAGGGCAGGCCTGAGCCCCCCAGCTCAGGTCACCCCGCGAGCACTTGGAGACGGTGGTGCCCTTGCTCCCGAGAGCCAGGGAACCGCTGCTTTGAAGAGAGTGGGGCATGTGCAGCGGGCAGAGACCTCAGTGCGCAGAGTGGAGGTAGAGGAGGTGCTCATGATGTCTGCAGCCCAGACAGCTGACGGGAGTCGTCACTCACTGAAGCCAGCCCTGGGCTATCAGGCTGGGAGGAGTCTTCCCTCTGGAACCGCAGCAAGGTTGAATCTCACATGCCACAAGGGCGGGGTTGGGGGATGGTGTGCATGGAGCTTCCAGCCAGCTGCCCTGGCAGCGGGGCCCTCCAGACATAGAGGAAAACGTGCGACATGAAATAGATGAAAAATAAACAAATGGGGGCAGAAATGTGGTGTTTGAGGTGGGAGAAGAAAAGTTCAAAAGCACAAATGCTATTGTCCTCAGGTTGACAACAGATGTTGCAGCCAACAAGAACAGGAGAGGTTTGCAAAGACAGTTCTGCCTGGCTCCTGGCGTCCTCCATCCTGCCCAGCCGCCCTCTGTCCCCTGCAGCCCCTGCTCCCCAAAGACTCCCTTCCATGTTGGAGTCTCTGTGTCTGTCTCGGTGCGTTCAGGCTGTTGTAACACAACCGGGAACTCGGAAATGATTTCTCGAAGCCGAGGAGGCTGAGAAGTCCTGGACCTCGGCTCCGGCAAAGCTGGCGTCCAGTTCCTGGTTCACAGACGGCACCTTTGCTCTGTGTCCTCACACGTGGAAGGGATAACGGTGGTTCCTGGGGTCCCTTACAAGGGCTCTAGTCCCAATAAGAAGGGCTCTTCCTGGTGACCTAAGCACCTCCCAAAGGCCCCACCTCCAAATGCCATCACCTTGGGGGTTAGGAGTTCTAAGATGAGCTTTAGGGGGACACGAACATTCAGACCACAGCAGCGTCCCAGATGGCAGCCGGGGCTGTGGGCTTTGGATCTGAGGGACAACCTGAGCCCGGGGCCCCCACACACCGCAGCTGCCCGCACTACCGCCCAGGCCCGAGGGAGGACGTCACCCCCAGCAGGGCCGGGCTGGGACCCAGGGTGACCTGGTCTGGGCAGCAGCGCCTCTGGGCCTCCTGGAAGAAGCTGCCCTTGCAGTGCCAAGGCCCATGCTGCCGTCTGGGTCAAGGGAGGGTCGAGCTGTTTGGCACCGGGGCTGGGACGTGGCTGCTGCGTGACTTCCGTGCAGCAAGAACTCGAGAGGACGCCCCTTGGTGTCCTTGGCGTGAGAGCAGCGGAGCCGCCAGTTTCACCAGGTCCTCAGATAATTAAATAAAATCCCACCAGCCTTGTTCCCAGCATGGTTCTCAGAGAAGGACCGTTGGCATTCAGAGCCAGCCACCGCAGAGGGGGAGGGAGGAGGAGAGTGACGTTTCCCGGCTGCTCGCCCAGCCCGCCCCCACTCTGGCCCGTCAGCCTCTCCCTGCTGGCTGACAGTGAAGTCACTGATAAAAGTGTTTCATCAATAATTGTCCCCTTCCTGGTAGCGATTTTTTAAGTTTCCCCTCCCTGAAAGCCTCGAGACAAATGGCTCATGGAGCGCGGCTCTCGCGCCAGCTCTGTGCCGAGCGTCAGGGACAGGTGGGCGGCGGGCGGAGGTGCCCTGCCCAATGGTGTCCTCTCGCTGCGGGTTCAACCCGCCTTAGGTGTGGGCTCCGTCCCCCCCCCCACTCCTGAACGCGATGTTTCTCCACGGTTGAGCAGGAGACTTTGTTGCATCTCTCGTGCTACTCGTGGGCGCACAGCTGGAATCATAGACACCGGTTTGCAGGGGAGACAGACCCAGCCCAGGCCCCGGTGGCTGCGGCACCTGCCTTGGGATCAACAGCTGCCTCCCTGTCGCCCCATCTGCAGAGCAAGCCCGCTTCCTCCTCGTCTCCCCGTCAGAGGTGAGGGCGCCACCCTCCTCTGCTGCTCCAGTGACTGCTGGGAGTCGCTGTGACCCCCTCCCTGCCGTGAAGCCCGTTCTTGCCACCTGCCAGTCGTGGGCTCCGCCAGGATGTGCTCTGTCCCCGCTCACTGCTGTGTCCCAGGCCTG
Organism: Lepilemur ruficaudatus; assembly: GCA_963574885.1. Classification (NCBI taxonomy): domain Eukaryota; kingdom Metazoa; phylum Chordata; class Mammalia; order Primates; family Lepilemuridae; genus Lepilemur; species Lepilemur ruficaudatus. The sequence continues at coordinate 13,522 of CAUYRT010077731.1, read as the reverse complement.
GCTCCGTACCTGGCACACAGGAGGAGCTCAGTGAGGACATCTTGGTGAGTTAATGTGTCCCCTGGGTCGTAAACTCATCCGTGTCCTTGCTCACATTTTGGAAATCCCACGGGAAGTTCGCCTGGCTCGGCTCTGTCTGCCCAGAATCCGCTGTGCCCCCATCGCTGCACCGCTTCCCGACGCCTCTGCTCTGGGCGCTGAGCCCAGTCCTGCCCCGGAGCCCCTGGCCTGGGGGAGGCGAGTCCTCCCAGCGGCGCTGCAGGAGGGACGGGCGTGAGCCCCTTCGCGTGCTGGCTGCAGTAAACCCTCGGACGGCGCCTGCGTTGCCGAGCTGAGCGGAGTCCGGCCAGGGCCGTGCTTCTGCCATGGGGACGTGAGGCTTGAGCCCCAGGAGAGCCTCTGCTTGAATTCCTCCTTTGGGAAAAGATCCTGTGTCCCGGGAGCCCTCTCGTGCTGTGGGAACACCCGGGGGCGCGTATGTGTGTGCACCCGTGTGTGTGCGTGTGGGGGCCTGTGTATGACATGTAAGTGCGTGTGTGTTCGAGAGTGTGTGCACGTGCACGTGTGGGCAGGGTGTGCTGTGTGCCAGCCGGCCGGTCACCCTGGCACCCTGCTCCATTCCTGCCCTGCCCTACGACTCCGGGACCTAAAAACCACACTTCCCAGGATCCTTTGCAGCCTGCCCGGCCAGTGCGCAGGGCCCCTCCCTCCTTCCCCGCTGGGCAGCCTCGCAGGGGTGGCGGCGTCTCTGTGGCCCCCCAGCCTCGGGCAGCCATGGCCCCACCCCGGGTCCCTCCAGCCCCAGTGGTCCTGCCGCTGCCGCCCTCGGGCACCCGCTGGGGCCTGCGGGGGTCCTGCGCCTCTCACCTCTGCACCTGCTTCCTGTGGAAACCTCCCGACACGGGGCCTGGCCGACTTTCTCCCTGAGCCCTGCTCTGTCACTGCAGGGGATGGTGTTGTGGACAGTCGGTGGGCGGCAGGAGGAGGCCTTGTCTCTGGCTGTGCCTCAGCGTCAGGCAAACTCAGGGCCAGGGGGGTCCTGGGAATGGAAGCTCCCGGGCCGGTTCCTGGGGAGCCTGGCGGCCCAGAAGACTCCCTGACACCCTGAGGTGTCGGCCAGGTGGAAAAGCAGCCGCCAAGGCGAGAGACCGTAGGGATGAGGAGGGTGAGCAGCCCCTGGGCCCACGGGTCCCCTCCATTCCCAGCCAGCACCATGTCCCACGTCAGCCCGTGCTTCTCCTGTGGGAGCCGCCCTGGCGCTCCTGGTCTCTGGATTCAGGTAGGGCTCACGCCCCCCTGCGCATCCCAAACCCAGGGCCTGTGTTCCAGGGCAGGTAGTCGGGTCACCCCCAGGGACTCAGGGAGCGAAGCCCGTGCTGTGCACCCCAGGCCGGGCCCTTTCCCTCCAGGGTCTCTGCTGTAGCCTTTGTGCTGCTGGAGAAATTGCAGACGTGACTGGTGAAGGGGGCGCGTGCGTCTGCGGGACGCAGAGGCATCTGGCGTCAGATCGTCAGATCGGCCGGCACAGGCCGAGGCCCCTGGGGAGAGGAGAGGCCCCTGGCGGTGATTCCGTGTCTTGCCTTTCACAGCCCGGGCATGGAAAGCAATCTGGCTTTGCTCTCGGTGCACATCAGGGAAGCTTCTGGACTCACTAGATTCTCAGACACAGCCACCCACAGACCTCCCACGTCTTGCCCTGACCACCTCGGTGCTGACCTTTGCCCTCCACTTACTCTCTTCAGCTAGCGTCAGGGTCCCTTCTGATGGCTGCAGGACCCCCGGTATAGCCACGAGCACGGCCCTGGTCTGGCTGCTTCGCAGCTCATCCCCAGCGCCAGGGACAGCGCCAGCACCTGACCATTTCCCCAGGAACCCCACAGACCTACCCTCCCCCTTCAGTGTAAGAAAGTTCCAGGCTCTCCACACACCAGTGGGTGTTGCTCTGCAGCGAGGCTGAGAATCACCATGCTGTGCTGTGCACAGGCACACACACATACCCGTGCACACGAACACATGTATACACGTGCACACATACACACATGCACACACGCACACGAACACACGTATACATGTGCACACACACATGTGCACACACGTACATACACATGTGCATGCACACACCCATTTCCTAAACTCACAAACATGGTGTGCGGGCCAGGGCTGTGTACACACGTGCACACACATGTACACACGTGATATGTGCCCAAGGCTGTGCACACAGCAGGCATCTCCACTTGCCAGGCAGCGGCCTCACGCCCCATCCCTGGCTTTTCTGCCCAGGCAGCTCCTGGATCAGCCACGCCCTGGCAGTGCTCAGGGACATTGTGTTCTAGAAGGGGAGGCTGCCAGTGGAGGGGCTGGTGGGTGGCTGGGGACCCTGTGGCCTGGCCCAGTCCCAGCCCTTCCTCCCGCACCGCTGCCTGCGCCTCACCCCCGCCCGAGGTGAAGGGCCCAGGGGTCAGTGGGGAGGAGGGGGCTGCAGCTGGGCCGCTGGGGGAGGGAGGGCAAAGATGAAAGGCCCTCAGAGAGCCACACAAGGCGGCCTTGTCTGGGGAGCCCCCCAGCTCGGGGTTTCCTCCCACATGAGCAGGAAGGGGGCCGGGGCCAGGCAGCGGCCAGCACTGTGTGGCTGGGCCAGGGTCACTGCGGGTCATTTCCAGCTCCCGCCTTTAGCCGCACATGTGCGAAGCTGTTTGCAGCACAAGGCCTCTGGCCGCCTGCAGCTGTGACCTCACCAAAGGCGAAGGTCACAGTCCTTAAGGTGGGAGGGGACCGAGGGCTCAGCTGTGAGGGGGACTTGGCTGAGGCCTCAGCAGGACCGAGAGGCTCCCCTAGGGGCAGAATGACTTTTCCCTACAACCTTCCATGACTCCCCAGTGCTGTGCTGGAGAGTCCATGCCCCTCCTTACCCCGGGCTCAGTCCTGTCACAGCCACCCTCAGTCCTGCCCCTGTGACCTCCCTTCCCCTCCCCCTCCTTGCCTGGGCTCCAGCCTCCCCTCCCCCTACCTCCTCCAGGGCAGGGCAGGGCAGGGCCAGAGGGCCACCCACTGCACCTTGCTGCCCAGAACATGGCTCAGCGGGCTTGCCCAGGAGTGGAGCCAGATAGGGGAGCAGAGAGAGAGACAGAGAGAGAGGGATAGAGAAAGAGAGAGAAAGGGACAGGGAGGGAAAGTGACAAGGAAGAAGAGGCAGAACGAGCCTCAGGACAGACCAAAGGCCCCAGAGACAGGACGGGGCCAGGTCCACCGTACGGAAAGCTCCTCGTTCGTTAGTGGTGCAAACCCTGAAGTCAGACTGCCGGGATTAACAGCTCTGTGTGAAATGTCCCCTCTGGTTCTGCACGTCGCCCTCTGTGTCACTTGGATGGCTAATTGCCTCCATTGGTGAGCAGAGGTTGTGTCCAGACAGGAACAATGGTCCTGGTGTGATAAGGCGACAGTTAAGTACAGTGGCATCTGATTAAATGAACATATCTTTTAACCCAGAAAGACAACAGGTTCTGGAGCAGGGGGCATAAATCTCACTTCCTCCTCTGGGCTCCTCCAGTGGAAACTCCGCGGTAAGAATGGGCCAGACACAGTCACAGATTCTCCCTGACCCCACTGTACTCACCCGGTCCCCTTCACTGCCGACCTGTCATTGTCCTCGGTGTCTGATGAGGTCTTCAGGGACAGCCAGTGGGTTGGGCTGGTGCTGTCAGGTGATGGGTGCACGGAATGAGGGACACACAAGAGGGTCGTTAGTGAGCAGAGGAACAAATGGACAGACGACAGGATAATGGGCTAAAATGGGGTGGCCGTTAAATGGATGAGTGGATAACCGGAAGGTAATTGGTGTAAGTGGTTAAAGTGGGGGTGGTTGGCTGCAGTGGGGGATGGGTGGGAGGATGAAAGAAGAATGGAGGGAAGGCTGGGTACGTGTTCAGGTGGATGGATGGGACGGATGGACAGGTGGACTGGTGGGTGGATGGTTAGGGAGTAGGGGGGTGGCTGATGGAAGGAAGAATTGATGGGAGGGTGGTGAATGGACACACGGATGGGCGGATGGATGGATGCCTGGATACATGCATGGATGGACTGATGGATGACTAGGCAGAGGGTTGGCTCTTGAGTCAGTGGTGGACGAGTAGGTCTACGGATGATGGGTGGAAGAGTGGTCATATTAAAGGAAGGACAATAGAACGCATGAACGAACGGGCCCTCCGCCCGGCCGCTCACCATCCACCCATCTGTTCATCCACCCACCCACCCGTACACACACACATCCACTCACCTCCTCACCCATCTGCACGTCCATCCGTGCACCTACCTACTGACCCACCCATCCACCCATCTGTCCAGCCAGCCCACCATTCAGCTGTCCCTCCTTCCACTTACCCTGTCATGACGAGACCAACTACTAAACATTCAATAACCCCTCAAAGCAGCGTTTGCTTCCCTGTCAGTGTTTGTTGAAATATGGGTCAAACTAGGGACTCAGAATTTCTGATTTTATGTCAGCTTTCACCAAATCTATTGTACAAATAATTTCACATCTCTTCATCTTTAAAAATCCTTTACTGCACAAATCCACTTCTAGTAATTTATCCTACAGGTAGACACCCAAAAGTACTCAAAGAATTACGCAAAAGGTCTTTGTACTTTGTTGATGCTTTTTTAAAAGCTGAATTGCCGCGAGGCCGCGCGGCCGTGGGAACTCTCGCCGCAGCAGGGCGTGCCCACCGGGACTCGGTCTGGTGGCGTCTCGCCCTGTCACACACAAGTGCTCCGTGCGACCCAGCAGTCCCTCTCCCAGGTGCTGCTCACGTGGAATGACAACCGTTCACACAGAACACTGCACGGAAACGTTCACGGCGGCTTTGTCATTGCAGACACTGGAAACAGTGCCAATGTCCCCATCCAGGGAAGGGGCAGCAAACCATGGCGTGTCCCTGCTGTGAAACAGCACTGCGCCGTCAGAGGAGCGGGCTGTAGGCACACACAGCGCGTGGGAGGAATCGCAGATGAACCCCGCGAAGTGCGGGCAGCTCCACGCTGTGCCAGCCCATTCACACACCCTCTGGAGCGGCAGAGAAGACAGCAGCGGTTTCCAGGGGTAACGGCTCACACTCGACAGGTGCACACTGAGGTCCCTCCCACCCCGGCCCCAGCCCCCTCCTCGCCACCCCGCTCCTCCTCCCTCACCCAGAGAATGTCCCCAGCAGCCCCCAAAGGCTCCGAGCCAGTGACTTCAATTATCCCCACTTCCGGGGTATCAATCACTCCCACACGGCCAATTAACCAGGAAACCCGGGGACACTCTCATCGATCCTCTAAATCAGACGCCGCAAACCTGAACGCCCAGGCCCTCCTGGGGCCAGGCGGGGTAGGTTGTGAGCACAGCAGCAAGACTCCAGGGCCTGGGCCCCTTGCTGCCACCGTCGTGCTGAGTTTGTTGTGGGAGAAGGTGCTCTGCCCAGCACCCCACCACAGGGACCCTGAGACTGTAACCGGGGCTGTGTGAAGCTGCTGAGTGTGCGGAACCTGCCCTGCAGGGACAGAACCTGGTCTCTGGGAGAGAGGACGGGAGCCCTGGCCCTCTTCTGTCCCTGAAGCTCACAGCCCACGGGCCACACGGCACAACCCCTGTGGGAGCCAGAAGCCAGGTGCCCACGGCCCCTGGTGAGGACCGAGGCTCTGCCCGGCAGATTGGGCAGCAGGGTTCTGAGGAGCAGGTGGGAGACCCTGCAGGGCTGGGGCTGGGGGGACCCCAGGCTGCCATGTGGGGAGCTGCCTGCAGGGCCTGGTGCGGCAGTGGCCAGGGGGACACCCCAAAGGACCCAGAGGAGAGGTGACGGGTCCTGAGGACAGTCCAGGGGTAAACCCCAGGAGTGCAGGGCAGGGGATGTCACTGTCTCTGCCATTGTGCACATCCTGGCAGGTTAATCAGCTACGGGGGATTTTCGGTGCTTTCAAACGTAGTGCAAACAAAAGAAGCGTGTGCTCTGCCTGGACCCAGCCTGGTCCTAATTAAGGAGACTGCAGCAGGATCGTCACAGAAATGTGAACAGCAGATCAGTGAGTGTGTGGGAGCCCAGAGGAAAAGACACGCAGCCCAGCGATGCCCAGACATGTGCGCAGGGCCCAGGGCAGTGAGGGTGTGGAGGGCGGGGCTATTGTCACCACGATGAAGGGGCAGTGAGGGACGCAGGTCTGGAACCACCTGGGAGGCAGGTTTTGGTTTGTTTCTTCAGGGTCCTTCTCTGCCCTGTGATTTGGGAGCTACCGTGGTCTCCTCCTTCTCCTCTTCCTCAAATGCAGCGTCTGACCTTCCTCAGAGCAGACGGGCCCCGTGGAGCTCCAGCATCCTGGGCCCTGTAGGGTGCGTCTGCAAGAAGGCCACCAGGGCCAGGGGATGGGGCCACGGAGAAAATGCTCACCTTTAAGACCTTTCGTCTTCCCTCAGCTTGTGCACGGTGGCTCGTTTGGAATCTTTGTACAGTTTTATAAACTACAGAGGAGTAAACACAGTGGCAACGTCTCACGAACCACTGCTCACCGAGCGTTTCTGTCACGGGCAGAGACAAAGCGTCTGACCTCCACCCTTTGGGAGGAAGGGTGATTGTGCACACACATGCACAAATGCACACGCACACACGGACACTGACCCATGCTCACATGCACACAGACTCACACACACATGCCCACCCCCTCACACGTGCACTCATGCACACTAACACACACGGTCACCTACATGCCTGGTTCCCGTTCCCGCTGGGGAGGCGTCTTCTCCCACGTCTCCTCTCCAGCCTGGGCCCAGGTGCCAGCCCACAGTGCCCCCACCCTAGTGTTAGTAATGTGGGGCATGAGCGCTCAAATCTCTCTGCTCCATCGGGAGTTTGCCTATTTCTGAGATGCCCCCATGCAAATAAAGTTAAAACCTAAAGAACTCGTGTGCTTTTTCCCTGAGAATCTCCCTTCTGTCAGTTTAGCCCAGTCACTGGGTATAGAAGGCGAGGAAAGGTCTCCTCCCTATGGTCCTGTGAAATTAGTTTTCTCACCTAAATCTCCTCTCTGCTCTCCCGAAACCGGGGAAGATTTCTTGATTAAATTTAGTTCAGGTCAGGTTTTATAAAAGTGGAAACGCAGACAGAGAAAGAGGCTAAACAAAACAATCTTCCTAGAAGAGCTTCCGTTTTAAAACCTCCCCCAGGAGCCGGGTCTAAGCTGGAGGGTTTGCAGCTGAGCTCATCTCTGCTCAGAGGTCGGGAGGGTCCTCCCTGCTGGGCTCCTGGAAGCTCTTCCCAGGGTGACAAGGGGGAGGGGAAGCTCCCAGAATCCTCTGCAGGACCCGCAGGGCACATGGGTTCCTCCGAGAGGCAGTCGGCAGATGGCGGACGTCGGCTGCACCCCCCAGGTGAGCAAGGCAGGCTGCGGGCAGCCGACTGACCTGCGCAGGGCCTCGCGGCTGGTGGGGAGCGGAGCCGGTATCTGTTCTTCTGTCTGTGTGTCTGTTCATCCACCTGTCTGTCCATGTGTCTGTCCCAGGCCTGCAGAGCCCTGTCCTCACTCCCAGGCTGCCTGTGCGGCAGCCACTTCCATCAGAGCGTCTGTGTCCTGCTTGCAGAGCTGGAGGTCATATGTCGCACTGATACTCCGTCCGAGAGTGAGGGTAAATGAGATCATAGAGACAGAGCTGGGGCCGCGCAGGCTGCCTCCTGCAGACGATGAAGCCACTTCTGGCCACGAGCGACGTGGACACACGGGCGCCTGGGTCAGCTCGCAGAGCTGCGGAGCCCAGGTCCCTGCCCCGGCTGGGCCCGGCCCCTTTCTCTCCTGGGGTGCACGGCTCGAGGAGGACTTGGGGCCAGGAAGGGGCCCCGCGAGTGGCCGGGCAGACAGGAAGCCAGAGCCACCCCCGGGGTCCCAGGGGAACTTACGGGGGCTCGTTACACAGGGGCCGGGTGAGCTGCATCCTCACGTGTTCACACGCACTCACGCACACGCACACACAAACTGACAGGCGGCAAACAACAAACACGTCATCAGCGACAGTAACAGCCACGACCGTAATTCTATCCCCCATCCTTGCCCAGCGTGGTGGCTTGTCCACGCCGTCTCCACAGGACCCCCGCTCACTCTCGCACGCGGCCGTGTGCGTCGTACAGGCGGCTGCATCGCATCTGGTCACACGGCCATGTGTGGAATCCCAGCTCAGGCCCGTCCCAGCCCAGCCTGTGCTCTCGGCTCCTGCGGCCCCAGAGACGGGTCCTGCCAGCGTCTCCCGGCCCCCCAGCAGGGGGTGGGCACGGGGCCGCCTGCCCCATATCCCAGCCTGCAGGGCCTTCCTTCCAGGCCCGGGGGTCACAGTGAGTGACACCGGGAGCAAGGCCGCCTTGGACGGGGTCTGGTAAACCCCTTTCCGTCCCCGTCTCCCTGCACGCTCCAAATCACAAGAAGGAAAACTGCTCGGCATTGATCCCAGGGCAATAAATCGCAGCAAACACACTGTAAAAAAAATAACCACCTGCCGCATCGCAGTCCCGGGACTGTGTCCCTAGTGACAGAACAAACAGAGCTTCATCGAGAATCCAGTCCGGCTTCCTGGGCCCTCGCTCCACACCCCAAGTCCTCAGGGACGAAGAGGCTTCATTTTTCACTCAGCTGTGGAACAGACCAGGGCTTTCAGCCTTTTTTCCGCTGCGTGAGCATAATGGATGTTCACATGTGCAGCAGACACTCCAGGGGCCTCGCTAGGATCTGACAAGCCCAGAAAGGCTTTGCAGGGAGGAGATGGACACAGCAGCTCCGGGGCACAGAGGACGCCAGCTCTGCTGGAGGACACTCGCCGCAGCGACACTAGTGGCCGTCCTCCCCAGCTTCCCCTTTCTCCTGCCCCCGTGACACTCTCGGGTTTCCATGTGGGGTCGGCCCCTCCCCGAATTCAGTCCCTGGGGTCTGGGTGGGGCCCTTGTCTTTGTCTACATATGAATCATGGGACTGAGTCCACGTGACAAACACACAACATCCCGAGTCACAGCATCATTTGGCGTGTGGGCATGTGACCTCAGCTGGGCAGATCAGAGCAATATCAGGACTATTGCAGAAGCTGTTGGGGAAGGTGTGAGCTCTGTCTTGAGTGCACATGAGGTGGGAGGTGCTGCAGCATTGATGAGGGGACCTGGAGCTGCCAGGGGACACCTGTGGGGCCTGAGATCGAAGCCAGAGCAGAGGAAGGCAGAGCTAAGCACCTGAGAGAGAGGAGGGACAGAGAGAGAGAAACTTCCTGGTGATGTCTTCAGAGACCAGAATGTAGCCATACCTGAAACCAGCTAAAATACGTAGATCTCTTTACTATGTGAGCCAACAACTTGGAAGTGCCATCGCGGGCTGTGCTTTCTCCCTCCTGGCGGAATCCGCCGGCCAGAGCAAGGCGGGACCGTGGCGCAGGTTCCCTGGGCATGAGCAGGCTGGAGGCTGTGGGGCGGCTCTGCGTTCACACCACCTCCGTCCCCTCCTGGGCCCCTGGTGCTGCTCTCCCGCCCTGATGGGTCAGCCCGCACCCCCTCGACTTCCGCGTCTCTGCTCCAGAACCCAGTCCTGCGACCTAGAGATGAGAAAAATCAATGCCAAGGTCTTGGAAGAGCGGAAGAGAAAGCCCACTGCGTGTCAGAACGTGTTAAATCTGCCTCCAAATAGAGCTGAAGCGGGTGGACACGTGTGTCTGGGACATGCCGTCCGTTCGAGCAAGAGCTCAGGGCGTGTGGGCCGCAGCCCCTGGGTGTGAGGCGGTGCCGGGGACCCCAGTGTGGGGCCTTGTGGAAAACACCTGCGCTTCTCTCCACAACACCGCCCAGATCATCAGAGCCAGGACAGTGTGGGAAACTGCCAGGGCCAGGAGGAGTCCAGGGACACAGGTGAAGGTCACGTGGGATCCTGGCTGGGATCCCAGGACAGAAGGACATCGGGGCAACCAGTGAGTGCAGGTGGCGCGTGGCGTCTGGTCAATAATGGTGCACCGGTGAGGGCTCGCGGACTGTGACAAATGTTCCAGGTAACGGATGACGTTAATGACAGAGAAGCTGGACCCGGTGCTGGGGTGTGTGAGAACTCAAACGATCGTCACGACTTCCTGGTGAAACTACTATTCCAAACTACGAAGAGTTCCCTTAAAAACACAGAGCGTGCCGTGTGCTGGGGCTGCAGCCGGGGCTGCCCCGCCAGGGAAGCTGGGCCCCAAACCCGCTTCCCCGGCGAGGCTGGGCGTTGGCGCGGCGGGCCGGGGCCAGCGGAGCGGACCACCTTCTCGCCTGTGTGTGCCGCCCTCGAACCTTTTCTCCCTTCTTGCTGTTAATGCTCCCCAAATAAGACACAGCCACAGTTTGAAAGTGCAGAGTGTAAAACAGGATCCAGCGGGAAGGAAAAGGTTCCTTCCTTGTTACTTTGACCACAGAATCGCCCTCAGCCTCTCTGAACGCAGCCACGTCCGATTTTAAGTCTTTCCAGAGATAATCTATACATCAACAAGTACATACACACGTGAAAACACACACACAAACATACATGCATACAACCAAGGCATGCTCAAGTGAAAATACAAACATGCGTGCACATACATACATGCATACAAGCACATAGACGTACACATGTGAACACATGCAGACATACAAATACACATGCATATAAACACTCATGCTTGCAAACATACACACACACAAATACACACATACATATAAGCGCACACACACATGCACTCACGCAAAAATGGTAGCATACTTGTCTGCATTTTTCATATCACACATTTCTTCCAAGGTGGTGCCTTTACGGCTCCCCGTTATTTTTAACAGCCTCAGAGTGTGCCGCCATGTAGATGCCCCGTTGTTTGTTTAAGTGATTCCCCATCAGCGGGCGTTTATCTTAGGCTTTCATTACAAACAGCACCGTAATGAGTATCTCCAATCAGACGTCCTTATGCACATTACGGCGTCGTTTTTAACGCCGGCTCATCTGCGGCGAGAGTGATGTACAATAATTCATGTAATGCGTTCCCCGTTTTAAACATTTACGTTGTCTCCAGTGTTTTCTGCCACTATAAACTATGCTGTTATGACATAAATCTTCGCGTACACCTCTGATTACTTTTCTAGGATGAGCTGCTGGAAGGGATGTGCTGGGGGGAGACCCTTTAAAGGTACTTCAAGCCCATTTCACAAGGGCTGGGTTTGGGCTGCCCCGCCCGGGAGTGCAGGTTGCACACTGCTCAGGGTGCCTGGAAAGGGGCAGGAGAGGGTCGAGGAGTCATGGTTCACTCAGAGGTGCCGGGTGTCAGCCGCAGCAGTGCTTTTTTCCCAGCTTGCATGAGGCTCTGTCCAGGCACTGCAGCCTCGGCCTCAGGTGTGTGAGAAACAGCACTGCCTTCACGGTGTGACCCACGGATTCGATCTCGGTCTGCACCCCTCTGCCCAGCCGCACACACGGACCCGCAGCTCCTTGGGGCTCCGCGCTTCGCAGTGTTACAGGGATGCTCCAGCCTGCATGAGGTGCAGGGAGCTGGGAAGGGGACAAGGAGGCCCCCTGATCCCTGACGTCATCTGCCTGTACAGGACTGGGAAGGGATGTCCATCGCCCAAGGGACCTCGCTCGGGATACGCCGGAGTCAGCTTGTACAGGCTCACAGAGCCACCTGTTAGATTTTCAGGAAATTCCTGAGTCAGTTGTTAAACACCACCGTTATTAAAATTACATCATATAAACTTACAATTAAGTAAATTGTATTAAAGCAAGGGTAAGAGTTACAAGTCGTCACTTCCTAGTTATTGTACTGGATGCTGCAGGTACCCGGGCTCCCTCCTGCCGAGTCTGTGGCTACAGGACTGCACAGTGGCCCACGATGGCCCCGTACACCGGCACTGCCCAGGCCCGCCCTCCATGACATCAGCGTGCAATTCGAAGTCAGCTGCACATACAGACTGCACACGGAGACTGCACGTATAGACTGCACATGGAGGCTGCACATGGAGACCTACACAGGGACTGCACATACAGACTGCACATGGAGGATGCATGAGGAGGATGCACACAGAGGCTGCATATACAGACTGCACATGGAGGCTGCACATACAGACTGCACATGGAGACAGCACATGAAAGATGCACATGTAGACTGCACATGGAGGCTGCACATGGAGACCTACACAGAGACTGCACATGGAGGCTGCACATGGAGACCTACACAGGGACTGCACATACAGACTGCACATGGAGGATGCATGTGGAAGATGCACACAGAGGCTGCACATACAGACTGCACATGGAGACTGCATGTATAGACTGCACACGGAGGCTGCACATGGAGACCTACACAGAGACTGCACATACAGACTATACATGGAGACTGCACGTATAGACTGCACATGGAGGCTGCACATGAAAGATGCACATATAGACTGCACACGGAGGCTGCACATGGAGACCTACACAGAGACTGCACATACAGACTGCACATGGAGACCTACACAGAGACTGCACACGGAGGCTGCACATGGAGACTTACACAGAGACTGCACATACAGACTGCACATGGAGGATGCACATTGAGGCTGCATGTGGAGGATGCACACAGTGGCTGAAACATGGAGGCTGCCCACGGAGGGGAGCTCTCCTGCTGGGACCTCGCCCCCAGCTGCAGGGGGAGGTGTCTGAGGGGTCAGGTGTGGAATGTGTCTGTGCTCTTCCATTCTTCAGTTTGCAGTTTTAGAGAAATAAATAAAACCCATTTTAACTGAAGTTATAGAAACGCAGGGAAGAGCACGAGTCAGCGGTGGGCAGCGTGATGGGATTCGCCAAAGCGAGCACAGCGCAGTAAGCAGCACCCAGACTGAGAGTCAGGGCACCACCAGGTCCCCAGAAGGCCTGGTGCCCCTGCCCCGACGCGTCACCACCAACCCCACAGGTAACCGCGCTGGCCTCTGTCTGCAAGGGGAGCATGTCGTCCGGCCCTCCACGACTGGAACGTGCTCTGCCTGCCCCGCGCGTCTGCCCGACTTAGCCGTGGCGTCTGCTGTCAGAGTTCGGCACCCGCTGCGTGCGTTCATTTATTCACATCAGTGTACGTACCCACCCTGCTGTCGACGGACATGTTTCCAACTGGGGCCCTCGGGACAGCGCTGCTGCGAGCATTGTCACCCGGGCCTCTCGGTGAGCACGACAACACACCTGTCAGGTGCGTGTGTGGGGCGGGCTGCTGGAACACAGACGTGCCCTCGCTTGCTGCGGCGGGCCCGCTGGCGTGACAAGTGTGCGGACAGCTGCTCCGCCAGCGGCACGTGTGAGGTCTGCGTGTGCGGCCTCTCCGTGGGACTCCGCGCTGTCCATCTTCTCCCCTTTGGCCATGTGGAGGGCGTGTCGTGGCACTGGCTGCGGTTTTACTTTGTCTTTCCCGGTCCACTGAAAAATTGAGCCTCTTTTTATAGTTTTCTGGAGCATTTGAGCATCCACTTTCGTGGAGTGCCTATTCAGGCCTTGCAACTTCTCTCGGTGATGT
>CAUYRT010077730.1:0-31027 GCA_963574885.1 Lepilemur ruficaudatus | reverse complement strand
GCACACCTAGGAACTTCTGACTCTGACTTGAGAGACAGAGCCGCACTCTGTGACCTGGACTAGAGTGCCATGGCGTCAGCCGAGCTCACAGCAACCTCAAACTCCGGGGCTCAAGCACTCCTTCTGCCTCAGCCTCCCAAGTAGCTGGGACTATCGGCACGCGCCACCATGCCCGGCTAATGGTTGCTCTCTATATTTTTAGTGGGCCAGCTCCGTGCGTTCTATTTTTGGTAGAGACGGGGGTATCGCTTTTGCTTAGGCTGGTTTCGAACTCCTGACCTTGAGCGATCTGTCCGCCTTGGCCTCCCAGAGTTCTAGGATTACAGGTGTGAGACAAGCAAGAGACAAGGCCTTGCTTTGTCGCCCAGGCTGGAGTGCAGTGGCAGGATCATAGCTTACTGAGTCTTGAATGCCTGGGCTCAAGCCATTCTTTTGCCTCAGCCTCCCAAATAGGTAGGACTACATGAGTATGCCACCATGCCAGCTGATTTAAAATTTTTTTTTTTTTTGTAGAGGTGGGATCTCACTGTGTTGCCCAGGCTGGTCTCAAACTCCTGGCCTCAAGTGATCGTCACTTCTTGGCCTCCCAGAATGTTGGGGTTATAGGCTTGAGCTATGGTACCCAGTTGAAAATCTTTGTTTAGTGTAGCCACCTTCATCAATGATCTTAGCTAGATCTTCTGGATAATTTGCAGTAGCTTTCTACATCAGCCCTTGCTGCTTCATTTTGTACTTTTATGTTATGGAGATGGCTTCTTTCCTTAAACTTCATGAACCAAGTTCTGCTAACGTCAAACTTTTCTTCTACAGCTTCCTCACTTCTCTCAGCCTTCATAGAATTTCAGAGAGTTACAGCCTTGCTGTAAGTTAGGCTTTGGCTTAAGGGAATCTTGTTGCTGGATAGATCTTCTATGCAGACCACTAAAATGTTCTTTATAACAGTAATAAGGTTGTTTTGCTTTCTTATCATTCATGTATTCCCTGGAGCAGTTCTTTTTTTAAAAAAAATTTTAAATAAAAATTGTTTAAAAGTTATTATTTTTGGGGTGGGATCTTGCTGTGTTACCCAAGCTGGAGTCCAATGGCTATTTAAAGGTGCAATCATAGCATACTGTGGCCTGGAACTCCTGGCCTCAGTGATCCTCCTGTCTCAGCCTCCCCAGTAGCTGGGACTATAGGTGCATGCCACCACACCCAGCTGGGCTAGCACTTTTAATCTTCTTCAAGAACTTTCCATGTGCTTTCACAACTTTGCTAGCTATTTGGCACAAGAGGCCTGGCTTTGGGCTTATCTGGGCTTTTGACATGCCATCCTCACTAACCTTAATCATTTCTAACTTTTGTTTTAAAGTGAGAGAAGTGTGATTCTTCCTTTCACTTGAACACTTAGATGCCCTTGTGGGGTTGGTAATTGTTCTTATTTCAATACTGTTGTATCTCAGGGAATAGGGAGGTTTGAGGAGTGGGAAAGAAACAGGGGAATGGCTGGTTGGTAGAGCAGTCAGAACATACACAACATTTATTGATTACGTTACGGTTTGTGGTGCCCCAAAAGTTACAATAGTAATGTCAAAGATCACTGATTACAGATCACTATAACAGATAAAATAATAATGAAAAAGTTTGAAATATTGTGAGATTTATCAAAATGTGATACAGAGACATGGAGTGAGCACGTGCTGTTGGGTAAATTGTGCTGATAGACTTGCTTGACCCAGGTTGCTGCAAACCTTCAATTTGTATTAAATAAGAAACGTAGTGACTGTGAAGTGCAATAAGGTGAAGTGCAGTAAAATGAGGTATACCTATGATACTAGTTTCTCTAACAACTCCCCAAACTCAGGAGACTAACGTATGTTTCTTTCTTTCTTATGCAACAAGCTATTGTTGTGTGTCAGGCAGCTTTTCCAGACAACTCTTCTCTGATTGGTGAATCTCTAGGCTCTTTTCTATCTTGTGATACTGTCCTCTTAAACCTCTAAGGTTGCCATGGACGGGGAAGAACAGGAATGGGTGATTTTTCAGGGGATTTTATGACCAGCCTTGTTAGTGGTA
Organism: Lepilemur ruficaudatus; assembly: GCA_963574885.1. NCBI lineage: Eukaryota > Metazoa > Chordata > Mammalia > Primates > Lepilemuridae > Lepilemur > Lepilemur ruficaudatus. The sequence goes on along the minus strand of CAUYRT010077730.1, from coordinate 28,972 downwards.
GAGTTCACTCCTGCCCATATCACATTGGCCAGAATCCAGTCACATGGCCCTCACCCATCTTCAAGAGAAGCTGAGAAATGTAATCTTTCTGTGTGCCCTGGAAGAAGAAAATAAATGGAATTTGGTGAACAGATAGCATCACTTCTACCGTGGCAGTGGATAAGACCTTCTTGGCAGAGAATGTAGAAAGAATAGAGGAGAAGGCCCGTGATGAAACTCATAGAAACCTGGCATTTAGAAGCTGGGGAGGGGAAAAAAGAGGCAACGAAAGAGTTGAGGAGGAATAGCCAGAATTTGGCAATGGTGTTTGGTGGGTGGTAGAAGCTACAGGAGTCTGGTGTCATGGAAGGCAAGACTTTTTCAAGAAGGAAGGAGTTGTCAGATAGAGGAAATGATGCTGAGGTGTTAAGATACTAGAAAAGTTGGTAATAACTTGGAAGTTGTTGGTGACAGTGGGAATTATTTTCAGTGGGAATGTGGGGTCAGAAGCCAGATTGGAGTGGCTGAGTTACTTGGCTGTAGGTCTCTTACAGAGTTGTAGTGGATTGTTGAGGGACATGGGTAGATGGCTCTGAGACCTGCCTAAGAGTCTAATTCCCACCTTTGGGATGGAGATGTAGTGGCCAAAAGTTTCAGTGGCCCCAGAAGGGATGATCAAAAGTGATTGAGAGTGGTCAGCTAACCCGAAGAGGAGGCTGGAGTTGGAACATGGAAGATGTAGTATTATCTTCAACAACCCATCTAGCAAGGTCAAGGATGGACCCTAGTCATCTCTACTCCAGCCTTCTCTTCCGGTTAGCTGACCACTCTCAAGTCACTCAATAGGTGCTGCTGGGATGGAAACTAACAATGCCCAAACGAAACCCAGGTGCAGCAGGTTTGGTTTGCTGGAAGCCAGAGAGGACAAAAGATGGTGTACAACATAGCAGTTGTTCCTCTCCTGATGTCAGGGTCTCTACCTCCTAGGAATGTAAACACCTCTAGGAGAAGGGAGGAGAGGTAGGAGAATTCTGATTTGACTGGGGGCTGTCTTGAATGGGAGCTTGATAGCTAAATTATGTACAGTTATAGAGAAGTAAAGTCATTACATTTTTGCCCATACATGTATATGTATTCACATAAGTGAAATGGAGGTGAGGAAGTAAAGATAGCAGTGTGTGTATTTAACTTTTAAAAAAAAGTTTGGTATGAAGAGGAGTAAAAATGAAGCATATTGGAGGATGATACAGGAGAGATTAGAGCTTGTTTAAATGCTGACGGAAATGAGCCAGCAGATGTGTGAAATGCTGAAGATGTTGGGAGTGGGAGGAGGGAGGAAGGGTTGATTGATGGTCCTTGAGAAGTAAGATAGTAACGGAATCCAGAGCAGAAGGGAGGGGATTGGCTTTTAATTAGAGGAGGAGGATGGGCTCACACACAGAAGGGTTTATAACATTAACTACAAAGGTGACGTAAGTTTGTGCCTGATTGTGGAAGAGGCATTGTTGTATAGCAGTTAAATGCATAGACTCTAGATCCATACCTTGGTTTGAATCACTGATCTATCATTTAGTAGTAGTGTGACTATCTGCTTAATCTTTTTTTCCTTGGTCTCCTCATTTGTAAAATGGGGATAACAACAATACTTATTGTTAGAATAAATGAATTAATTATATGAAATATTTTAAATAGTGCCTGGCATGTGGTAAGCATATAAAGTTAGCTTTATGATTATGGCTTCTGTTTCTTTTTTTCTTTTCAGTGAGGTGTAACTTAAAGTTGGTAGTTGAAAAAGGGATGGGGAACCTTGTTATCTTTTAGGAATTAGAAAAGATGTGAAACAGTTGTTTGTCATAAGGGATAATTAATGGTATGTGGTAGGATTGCCTTTGAGATTGGTGATTATCATTTGTAGTGTCAATTATCTTGTGCTGTGAGATTTTCTCTAAGAGGCCTCAGCTGCATATCTGTAGGTGTAAAGAAGTCAGGTTATTAGTAGGTTCATTGAGGTCTGAGTTTTTCTCAGGTGAGTGTGACAGAGTAGTGAGGGAGGATGTTAAGGGCATTTATAGGGAACTGATTATGATGATAAGCTGTGGACTCTGACATTGGATAAGGAAAGTGAAGCCTGAAGAAGCTGGTGGAAACAGGATTGGACTTCTGAGATGGCATTAAGGAGGAGAGAAGCTCTAATGGGATGAATCTTCTTACATATCATTTTATTAATTTATTATGTTTATTGTTTGTGGTTTATCATTCCTCAATAGAATGTAAACATTAGGAGGCAAGGCATTTTTTTGTTGTTGCTGTTTTTCGTTTCACTAATGTATTCCATGTGTCTAGAATAATGCCTGGTACATATTAGGTACCCATTAAATGTCTGTTATATAAACTAAGTGAATAAAATAATCCAGGAGAGATGATGGTGGAGGTGGTGAGAAATGCTCAGATTCTAGATATGTTTTGAAGGTTGATCTGACAGGATTTGCTGGTAGATTGGATATGGGGTATGAGAGAAGAGTCAAGGATAACCCTTTAGGTTTTGGACTGAGCCACTAAAAAAATGATGTTACTTTAAAAAAAATAGTGTTACTATTTGCTGAGTTGGGGAAGAATAAAAGGGACAGGTTTTAGATATCAAATCTGAGATGTCTATTAGACGTAAAGTAGAGAGTAAGTCAGGTAGGCGGTTTGATATCCCAGTCTACAGTTAAAGGGGAGGGGCTTGGACTGTAGATATAAATTTATAAGCCATTATTAGCACATTGGTAGCTTTTAAAGCCTGGAGACTATGATGAGACCCTGAGGGAGTGAATGCAGATCAAAAAATGATCAGTTGTTTCTTATGTTGCTGAGAGCTTAAGTAAGGTGAGAACTGAGTTGACTATTAGCTTTAACAATGTGGAGTTTATTGGTGACTTTCAGTAGTTTTGTTGAGATTTCACAAAGTTATCCTTTCATGAAATTTAGGTTAAAGCTTCTGGACAGATGTTAAGACTTCACTTAGATATTTTAGGTAGATATTATTATTGATTTTATTATATTTGAAAATAATTAGTTAAAAATAGGTTATTTAAAAATTGATTATACAAAGTGACTTCCCCTATGCTTATACTGTGATTCAGGAAAAAAAAGGTCCAAAAAGGTTGGTCTTTTCTTGCTGAAATTATAATCACTGTAGTTGTTTGAAGAGTGATTTTGGTTACCATCCTAAGCATGGTAGCATATCCTAGTATGATCTTTATCCTGACATGTAGGATAAGGTCCATAAGATAGAGGAAGTTCCAACTTCATATTAAAAACTGTATAATCAGAAATTTTAAAGAACTGATTTAATTCACTGCATTATCACTTTTCTAGTACCGTATCTTTAAGAGATGTAAGTCAATAAGTTTTTAGTGTAGTGAGGTAGAACTTAAGAGTCTTTATGGAAGCTCCATTTACTGGTACTTTTTCTTTTGCAGTCATATTTGATTGTCAATTTCTAGAATTTTTTTTGTCTTTAAAAGTTCCAGTATCTTTTAAAAGTATAGTTTCGATTGAGAAAACATTTGCGTTTACAGATCATTCTTCCATTTAAAATGTCTTAAGAAGGTTACATTGAGAATTGCTAATTATAGGGTTTCAATCTGGAACATTTTTTTTAATGAAAATTATTACTTATGTCAATGTTGTTTAGGAAGATTCTTACCTCTGAAGACAATGTTAGGACCAAGATATGATAGTCAAGTTGCTGAAGAAAATCGGTTCCATCCCAGTATGCTCTCAAATTATCTGAAGAGTCTAAAGGTAAGAGACAAAACTTTTTGCTACTGATTTAATATACTTTACCTTTCTTTTGTTTTTCAGGTGGCTTTTTAAAAAAAAACTTTCATTTTGAAATATTACAGGCTCAGTACATTGCAGAAATTGTACATAGAATTCTATAAACCCTTCTCTTCGAGCTTCTTTATGTAATTGTAGTATAGTACCAAAAATAGGAAATTGACTTGGTATAGTACTGTTACCTATTATAGACTGTAGACTTTATTTAGTTTTTATATGCATTTATTTGTGTATGTGTATGTATATGTCTGTACAGTTAGGTCCCATGTGTAAATTCATTGTGGTGGTTGCGGAACTGTTCATCTCCCTCAGGCTACCTACTCTTAGAGTCAGACCCTCTCACCACCCCTGCACCCTGGCAGCTGCTGATCTGTTCTCCATCTGTAGTTTTGTCACTTGGAGAATGTTATATAAATGGAATAGAATAGTATGGGACCTTTTGGGATTGGCTTTTTTCACTAAGCATAATGCCCCTTGAGATATGTCCAAATTGTTGCATGTATCAACAAAAAGTTTATTCCTCTTTATGGCTGAATAGTATTTTTTTTTAAATTTCAGCATATTATGGGGGTACAAATGTTTAGGTTATGTGTGTTGCCTTCTCTCCCCTTCCCCCCGAGTCAGAGCTTTAAGTGTGTCCATCCTCCAGACGGTGCGCATTGCACTCATTATGTATGTATATACCCATCCCCCTCCCCCCTCCCATCTGCCGGATGCCCGATAAATGTTATTCCTATATGTCCACTTAGGTGTTGATCAGTGAAACCAATTTGCTGGTGAGTACATGTGGTACTTATTTTTTCATTCTTGGGATACTTCACTTAGTAGAATGGGTTCCGGCTCTATCCAGGAAAATACAAAAGGTGCTATATCACCATTGTTTCTTACAGCTGAATAGTATTCCATGGTATACATATACCACATTTTATTAATTATGGCTGAATAATATTAAATTGTATGGATGTACCAAAGTTTAACTGTTCTTCTGTTGAGGGACATTTGGGTTGTTTCCATTGGGGGGTATTGTAAATAAAGCTGCTGTGAATATTCTTGTGTAGGTTTTGTGTAACCATATATTTTCACTTTTCTGGAATAAATGCCCAAAGTATGATTACTAGGTCATATGATAAATACTTGTTTAGTTTTACAGGAAACTGCCGAACTATTTTCCAGAGTGACTGTACCATTTTTTATGCCCACCATGTGGAAACTTTGTGTTTTTTTACATTATTCTGACATACTGCCAGTTGTATTAGTTTCCTAGGGCTGCCATGACAAACTACCACAAACCGAGTGGCTCAAAACAACAGGAGTTTATTCTCTCGCAGTTCGGGAAGCTAGAAATTTGAAATCAAGGTGTTGGCAAGGTTGGTTTCTTCTGGAGGCTTGGAAGGAGAATCTTTTCCATGCTTTTCTCCTTACTTCTGGTGTTTGCCTGCAATCCTTGTTCTTTGGCTTGCAGCTCCATCATTCCAGTGTCTGCTTCCATGGTCACTTGATAGTCTCCCTGTGTGTCTCTGTGTTCAGGTTTTCCTCTTCCTAGAAGGACACTGTAATTCAACCTTGTACAGGATATAATTCAACCCACAATGCCAGTCTTTGTTACAGTTTTATTTATACTCTTGGTAGTCTATTATTGTATACTATACATTGAATGAATGTTGGTGCCCATTATGTGCAAGGCTCATATCATGGGATAGAAAAGTAGCCACTTAGATTTTAAAAACCTGTTATTCCTCTCTTTTCTCCATGTAGCTATGAGTTGTTGTTTATATCTTTTATTTTAGCTTACTTAAACTTTTAATTTTTATTATCAATAATCATATTGAAAATCGTAGCCAATATTTATAGACTATTAAATATTTCCTAGGCAGTTGCTAAGAGCTTTGGGTTTAAAAGCCACATAGCTTAGGTTTGAATCCCAGTTTGCTACGTATAGCTTGGCAGGCAAATTACATAATATCTTCCTGTTTCAGTTCCCTTATCTTTTTCTTTTTCTTTGAGACACGGTCTCACTCTGTTGCCCTGGCTAGAGTGCAGTGGCGTCATCATTGCTCACTCTAATTCTAAAACTCCTGGGCTCAAGTGATCCTCCAGCCTCAGCCTCCTGAGTAGCTGGGACTATAGGAGCCACTATGTGCCACCACACCCAGCTAATTTTTCTTTTTTTTTAGAGACGAGAGTCTTGCTCTTGCTTAAGCTGGTCTTGAACTCCTGGCCTCAAGTGATCCTCCCGCCTTGGCCTCCCAAAATGCCAGGATTATAGGCATGAGCCACCGTGCCTGGCCTCAAGTTCCCGTGTCTTAAAAAAAAAAAAACAATTAGTGCACGTAAAGCATGTAGAACAGTGCTTGGCACGCAGTAAGGGCTTCATTTAAATCTTACAACAACTCTATGAAGTAGATACTATTATTCTTAATTTATGGATCGAGATGATCTATTATGAAAATTAAATTTGTGTATGTGGATATGTACGTGTGTATATATTTTTATATACACAGTGCCGTAAACACATCTGCGCAAACTCATCACACACACATTAATACATATGCATCTATATTGAGCTTGGGGCAGTTAAGTTACACAATACAGTTTCAGTTTCCTTGGCTAAAATATTCCTGTGTATTTAGAAAGCTCAGCTTTTCCTGCTTATCACCACTTCTTATTTGCTGCTTATTTTGGACCTGGAGACATACAATAGGAGTTCTAATCTAGCTCACTGAGAAGTTGTATTGTGGTATCTAATTCTTTGAGTCTGGCAATATGTAGTCTCTGAAAACATCAGTAGAGCACATTATGGCAGCTAGTTATATTTTAGAAGTATACATTTTTGTCTGTTGTGTGAAATTTAAATGTTTTTGCCAGTTTTCCCGTCTTCTAACGATGGAATCTAATCATTATGTAGACCAATCTGCTTTAGGCAAATCCAACAATAGGTACTCAACTTTAGGAAGGGGGAGATATATCTGTAGATACAATTGTGACATAATAGCTTGTCTCATCTTTTAAGCTTGGGATATGGTGTGCTGTAGTTAATAGTTACTAACAGTGATTGATAGTGGCTATTGGGAATGCTGGTATGATGTGTGTATAGAACTTGAGTTGTGGTGTATTTCAGATAGTTACTATTCCTGCTCTAGCCTTCTGTCTAATCAATCATAGGTGCAGAGGTGGATGCAGAAAACACAAGCAGGCCGGGTGTGGTAGCTCACGCCTGTAATCCCAGCACTTTGGAAGGCCAAGGTGGGAGGATCACTTGAGGCCAGTTGTTCAAGACCAGCCTGGGCAATATAGCAAGACAGAGTCTCTATAAAAAAGAAAAAAATTAGTTAGGCATGGTGGCGCGTGCCTGTAGTCCTACCTACTCAGGAGACTGGGGCTGAGGTGGGAGGATTGGTTGACCCTGGTAGTTCAAGGCTGCAGTGAGTTATGATTGCACCATTGCACTCCAGCCTAGGCCACTTGGCAAGATTCTGACTCTTGAAAGAAAGAAAACACAGGCAATGTTTTCTTTTATTGGGTAAACTTTTGTGTTGTTGTGAGTGAAATCTTCTTGCTTATTAATTTCTTCATTAGTTTGGGGGTTCATTTATTTCATTGAGTGCCTGCTAAGTTCTAGTGTCTTGAATAAGATTTGGATAAGCGATACTTCTACTGTCAATTGTTCAGCGGTATAGTGAACACAGAATCTCCCTCAGTGTAGATGGATGAACTGTATAGTATTGCCATGTAGCCAACTTGTTTTGGAACAAATTAATTTACTAGTAAATCTGTCCTTTTTTATTTTAATTTTTTTAAGGTTAAAATGGGCTTATTGGTGGACTTGACCAATACTTCAAGGTTCTATGACAGAAATGACATAGAAAAAGAAGGAATCAAATATATAAAACTTCAGTGTAAAGGGTAAGTTATATATTAAGACTCTTTAACATTGAAACTATTCATTAAAATTTGTAATCTCTTCTTTTTTCAAAAAAATTTTTTTACATATCACTAGACATGGTGAGTGCCCTACAGCTGAGAATACTGAAGCATTTATTCGTCTGTGTGAGCGGTTTAATGAAAGAAATCCACCTGAACTTATAGGTATGTTTGGCTTTACTACTATTGAATATTTTAGGTGGTTTTTATGAAGAAAACTTTAAATATTTTAAATATTAAAATGAAGCCTTGAGGAAATGGGGAGGCATTACTTGTTTCCACATGAATTTCAAATTTTTAATGTAATTCCAAGCAAAATCCTGATGAGACTTTGGCTGAATTACTATGAAGTTAATATGTAAAATCCACTGCCTCCAATATTTATTGCTCACAGATAAAAATAGTTTGGCTAATCAAACAGGCAAGATTATGAGCAAGAAAAATTTGAAAAACAAAAGTGGTAAGGGGATTTTTTTTTTTTTTTTTTTTTAACCAATCATTAAAACATATGGTAAAGCAATGGAAACTACAACAGTAGTTTTCCTGGAGGTGAAGATGTTTTCAAATTAGAGGGGAAAGTTGTGATTATTCAACAAATGGTGTTCAGGCAATTAGCCAACCATATAATCAATACATTTTAGATGGAGTAAATATTTTAAAAAGGACCTGTAAGAATATAGGAGAAAATAGTATTTATTTAATAATATAAAAGCAATAAGAAGGTAAATCTAGTGGGAATCACCTGAGGGTGCTTGTTAGAAATGTTTCAGGGACCCATCCTGACCCTACATAATATAGGAATCTAGGTGTGTATATTTTTTTATGTATATATATATACACACACAAATATATATTTATGCATATATGTATTTTTTTTTTTTAAGAGATGGTATCTCGCTATATTGCCCAGGCTGGAGTGCAGCAGCTATTCACAGACATGCTCACAGTGAGCTACAGTCTTTAACTCTTAGCCTCAAGTGATCCTCCCACTTTGGCTTCCCTAGGTAGTTAGGACTACAATAGCATGCTCCTGGCTAGGAATCTAGATTTTTAAAATAATGGTCTCAGGTGATTTTTATGCACACTTAAATTTGAGAACTACTGTCAAAGTTTAAAATGTGGTGGCTATTAATGATAATGGTAATACTGCTATTAACAAATACTTACTATTTGCCCAGTGAAAGTGGGAAACAATGAATGAGTAAAGGTAATCCGCGTAACAGCGCTATGGGGTGGTATCTCCATTTTACAGGCAAGGAAACTGAGTCTCAGAGAAGTTAAGTAATTTGCCCATGGTTACACATGTAATAAGTGGTTGAGCCAGGTTTTTAAAGTCCCACTCTCTAATTAGTTGCTATGCTGGTTTCTAGATTGACCACATAAAAGTGAAAAATTTCTGTATTATAAAACACAACAGAAACAAGGCAAAAAGATATTTGACAAATTGGGAAAAATATTTGAAGCATATGTCTCAGGTAAAAAGTTAATATGCTTATTTACAAAGATATCTTATAAACCAGCAAGCAAAAGAGGCATTCTTCAGTAGAAAAATATGATAAACAATTAAAGAGCAATTTATAAAATATGAAATACAAGAAACCAAGGAACAAGAATAAATTTTATTCTCGTTTGATAAAGAGATACACATTAAAATATATGTTGTTATGCCTTGCCTCATACCAAATTGGCAAAGATGTAAAAAATTACGATGTCTTTTAGTGTCAAGGATTGGATAAAATGGGTGTACTCATACATTGTTAGTGTTAATTGGTATAGCCTCTCTGGAGGGACAACTTGGTGATATTTCTTAAGATCCTTACAAGTTTTCATGCCCTTTGACTCATCAAGACCACATCTAAGAACTTATTTTAAGGAAGTAGTAGTCAGAGATGGACATAAAGATTTATGTGAAAGGAATTTCATCACAGCTTCTTTGGTTAAAAACCAAACCAAACCAAACTCTGGAATCGGCATATACATTTGAAAAAAGCAGATCATTTATATTGTGTAATATGCAACTATTATTTAACAGAATTATAGTATCAGGGTATATATGAAATGTAATATTAAATGATGTGTATGTGTGTATATATTTACACATTCACATGACTATATGTATGTATCATGTTTATATATATTTAGGTGTACAACTAGTTATATACCTTAAAATAGTATTGAGGCCTCAATATGAGGAATTAAAAACAACTCACAAAACTGTTTTCTCATTTGATAAGTCATTGTAGGGACAAATGCTGAATTGACTTAATGTATTCAAAGGAGTTCAGTCAAGAAGTCTTAACATCTGGAATGTCAAGATTTCAGAAAGACTTATACTCCAGGTTTAGGAAATGAGTCTACCTTTGTTATAAATTACAGTTGTATTCTTAGAAGAATTGATAGGAAAAATTTCCAAATTGAGGGTTTTATAGGTTATAAAAATTATAGAACCTGCTATTATGTAAGATCTGTTTTATATTACTGACAGTGATTCTGTTCCTGTGGATTGGAAGTAGAAACATTTGCTTTGGACCTGCCAAGTTTTGGGGCACAGGGGGAATTGTCATTTATTGTAGTAATACTCTGAAGACAATAACAGAAACTGGTCTTAGAACTGATTGCTGGTAATACTCTTTTACACAGAGGGCACTAAAGAATCGAGTTTAAGTAGTTTTAAGATCTGAAAATATTGGCCTGTTTTTATTTATGATTTTTAATTGTTTATAGTTTCAGAGAAGGATTTTTCATCAGCTTTGCACACATTATTGTTGAAGCATACTTGTGACCAATACTAAACATTTGTGCTGTGGTGTAGGGGCCAAGGGAAAACTTCCCCTTTGCCCTCTAAAGGTTTGCTGAAAATCAACTGACAAAAGGCAGATTAATAGGAAAAAAGATATACAAATTTATTAGCGTGCACAGGGGAGAATCACCGAGTGATTTCCTTACTATGCAATGGGGTATGGATGCTTATATATCCTTTGAGGAAGGAGATGGGGAAGTGTGGGTGATTTTAGGGGATTAGTAAGTGACGCTTAGGGAGATTCAGTGGACTTGAAGAACATGCAGTGGCCTGGGTCAATGTCTGTTGGGTCCACAGAACAGACTGAATGGTTTGTGACAAACGTCTGTCCAGGTGTGTCTTTCTTCCTGTGATATGAGTTCAGTTAAAGAAAACTCAGGGAAGGGACCAGAGGTAATTGGCTTTTTTGGTGGGTCCAGACTCTGGACAGATAAGGAAACTTCAGAAACAATTTGATTCTGTGCTTTGGGAGAGACAGAGGATTGAGAGACAGGTGGGGGTAGGTCAGACCTTGGGGCTTCTTCTTTAGTTCAGCATGTCAAAGTGCCATGTTTTGGGGTATTTCTGAGCCTCAATAGTGGCAAAAGTTAGATAGATTTGTTTTCAAAGCTATCCTGTTTTTTTAAAAAAAAAATCATCTTTAAATTAGCTGATGTAATTGTTAACTGAATCAACTGTTGATTATAATCAATTATCAATTGATATTAATAATTGGTATGGGTTAATGCTGTAGGCTAGTGGAAATTTAAAGTCCTTGAACACACAGAAGCCTGAAACCTTTTCTAATCTTTAGGAAGAACTACTGCTTCACAGTCCCTTATTGGAAACCCTTGGGGCCAGATATTTCCAATTTTTGCTATATGCTAGCCCCCTTGGGGTAGTACCCCCTAATTCTTTTAATCATGGAAATTTACAGACATACCCAAAATAATGAGAATAGTAAAATGAAACCTGATTTATCCATCATCCAACTTCATTAATTATCATTTTGTTGCTTTTTTATCATTTTTCCCCTGGCCCCTTAACAATTTGTTTTTTTAGAGTATAAAAACATTTGAAAGACAACCCTAACAAAAATGACAATACAGTAAAAAAATACAAATAAAAAACAAATACATATGAAAACTGTCAATCAGTATAGAAAAAAAAGTTGAACCAATACAATATAACAGCTATTTACAACATAGTATTTACATTGTATGAGGTATTGAAGTAATACCTCCTAGTAAGTAATCTGGAGATGATTTAAAGTATATGGGAGGATGTGTGTAGGTTACAAATACTACACCATTTTATGCAAAGCACTTGAGCATCTGAGGATTTTGGCTCCAGGGGGCTCCTGGAGCCAATGCTCTGAGGATTCTGAGGAACAACTGCATTAATTTTTGCTTTTATTATTATTTTAAAAAAATTAAGAGACAGGGTCTTGCTATGTTGCCCAGGGTGGACTTGAACTCCTGGGCTCAAGCAATCCTCCCACCTCAGCCTCTTGAGTAGCTGGGTCTGTAGGCATGAGCCACTCGTCCTAGCTCTTACTATTATTTTTAATTGACACGTAAGAATTGTACATACTTATGGGGTACATTGTGATATATCCATACATGTATACACTGTGTAACGATCAAATCAGTGTAATTAGCATTTCCATTACCTCCAACTGTATTTTAGAGCAAATCAGATATGTCATTTTACTAAAAATGTTTCAGTATGCATCTCTGATAAGACCTTTGATTGTTATTTAATCACCATGCAATAAGTATACTAAAAGAATAGTTACAAATTCCTTAATGTTATCTAATTTTTAGATTTCTCAATTATCTAAAAAGTGTCTTTTTAAAGTTTTTCAAACCAGGATCCAACAGTATCCACATAATGCATTTTGTTGTTATGTCTCTTAAGTCTCTCTGATTTTCTCTCTCTTTTTTTAATGCCATCAATTTGTTGGAGAAACCAGGTCATTTTTCTGTAACGTGTTTTACATTCTAAGTTTATCTGATTGCTTTCTCATGGTATCAGTTAACTTGTTCCCTTATCTCCTGTATGTCTTGTGAATTGGTAGTTAAGTCTAGAGACATAATTAGATTCACTTTCAGGGTTTTAGGCAAGAATACTTCATAGTTGGTATTGTGTACTTCGTTTCATACCACATCAGGAAGCACATGTCTGATTGTCTCACTTTTAGTGGTACTAAGATGAGTAAGTTGGGTTCAAGTGGTGGCAGCTTGTTTTCTCTGTTATAAAGTTCTCCATTTTATCTTTTACTTAATGATTTTAGTGTCCACTGATGATTGTTGCCTAGGTCCAATATTTCATTAGGGGTTGCAAAAGGTTCACATTGTTTAATTTCTTCATATATTAGCTAGAATAGCTAGAATTATTCTTTAGCAAAGAACTAGTCCTTCTCAACAATTTGGTTATCCTGAAACATAATTTATATTGGAAAAGCAGGTTAAATATTTGATTCTTTTGATTCTGTCCTGTTATTTCTCAATTTTCAGAATAATGAGTTGGTATCTTACTACTCTCCGATTGTTGACTGATTAATTTTTTTTGGAGTATCTGTGAACTCATAACTTTTTATATAGTTGATGTATTTAAACCAGTTGCAGCTAATATTTATTCTGATGTCTAGATTGTTTCTTCCTAGGCCATTGGGAGCCCCTTTAAGTTGCTTTTGATGTCACCCCAGTGGTCTTTGATGGTTTAATTGTTTTCTGGCAAAAGATGTTTTCCAGACTTAGAATCAGTTATTTCTCTAAGGAGCCTGGTTCCTTTTAGTGGAAAAGAGTATTTAGAGATAATCTGGGTGTTAGAAAGCATCCCATAATTAAACACATTAACATTTCTGCAGTTAAACATATGAATATTAATTCACACTGAGTAGGAAAAATAGACTATAAATAACATCACATCAGTTGAGGTCAGGTTTTGTCCTTAAATTTACCAAGAAACTTTATTTTTTTCAAAGCTTTTTTGAAATTATAATTACAAATAAGAGATTATGGAGCTGGTGTGCATTTGTTTGCGTGTATAGAAATAAACTATTTTGAGAGTAAGAATTTTGTGGACTAGAGAAATTTAAATATCAGTTTTGTGTTAAAAGAGAAACAGCTGATTTCTTGGCAAGTGGTGGGCTATGTATAACAGATACATGGCTTAGCTAATGCTTCTAATTATTTTAGGTGTTTCTAGTTATATTAATACATACATGTAACAGATTTGTGACTATGTATTTTCATGAGTAGCACATGTTTATTTTGGTAAAAAGCTTTTCTTTTAGGCCGGGCGAGGTGGCTCATACCTGTAATCCTAGCACTCTGAGAAGCTGAGGCAGGAGGATCGGTTGAGCTCAGGAGTTTGAGATCAGCCTGAGCAAGAGCGAGACCCATCTCTACTATAAATAGAAAGAAATTAGCCGGGCATGGTGGCACGTGCCTGTAGTCCCAGCTACTCAGGAGGCTGAGGCAGAAGGATTGCTTGAGCTCAGGAGTTTGACGTTGCTGTGAGCTAGGCTGACTCTATGGCACTTTAGCCCGGGGAACAGAGTGACACTCTGTCTCAAAAAAAAGGAAGCTTTTCTTTTGATTGAGTAGAAATATTTAAGATACTTGGCTTATAATAGGTTCTTAGTAATTGTTAGTTTCCTTTTCTGTTGTTATTTTTGTTGCTCATTTAGATATCACCTTATTGTTTCATCCTTAGCACTGTTGACATTCTAGACTGGATAATTCTTTGAGGGATTATGTTTGCATTGTAGGGTATTTAACAGCATCCTTGGCCTCTACTCATTAAATACTAGTGGCGCTCCACAAATTTTGACAATAAAATTGTCTCCAGACATTGCCAAATGTCCTATGGGGGGCAAAATTGCCCCCAGTCAAGAACCACTGATTTAGACTGACCATATATATATATATATATATATATATATATATTTTTTTTTTTTTTTGGTTGTTGTTGTTGTTTTTTTGAGACAGAGTCTCACTTTGTTGCCCGGGCTAGAGTGCCGTGGCGTTACCCTACCTCACAGCAACCTCAAACTCCTGGGTTCAAGCAGTCTTCTTGCTTCAGTCTCCCGAGTAGCTGGGACAACAGGTGTGCACCACCATACCTGGCTAATTTTCACTATTTTTAGTAGAGATGGGGTCTCATTCTTGCTCAGGCTGGTCTTGAACTTCTGAGCTCAAGCGCTTCTCCTGCCTTGGCCCCCCAGAGTGCTAGGATTACAGTGTGAACCGCCACGCCTGGCCATTCATTTGCGTTTTGACAGGTGTAGACACTGGTGAAATCACAATCAAGATTCAGAGCATTTCTTTCTTTCTTTATTTTTTGAGACAGTCTCACTTTGTTGCCCGGGCTAGAGTGCTGTGGCATCAGCCTAGCTCACAGCAACCTCAAACTCCGGGGCTCAGGTGATCCTCCTACCTCAGCCTCCCAAGTAGCTGGGACTACAGGCATGCGCCACCATGCCTGGCTAATTTTTTTTTATATGTATTTTTTAGTTGTCTAACTAATTTCTTTCTATTTTTTTGGTAGAGATGGGGTCTGTCTCTTGCCCAGGCTGGTCTCAAACTCCTGAGCTCAAACGATCTGCCCACCTTGGCCTCCCAGAGTGCTAGGATAACAAGCGTGAGCCACCACGCCCGGCCTCAGAGCATTTATTTTTATTGTACTGTATATCTATCAGTTAATTATTTTCTGTAGCTGCTTTCTTTGATTACATTCAATTAGTATCCACCACCAGAGTTTATATTTCCAGTAGTTTATTGGCTTTGTTCTAGTTTCTGGATTTTTAAAAATATGATTTGACTCTCTTGCAAATGTGTGCTATTAATCATAAGAGGAATACTGGAAAAATTTATTCAGAGTTCATGGATCAGAGATGTCTGTGTGTGTATGTGACCTTTTGAGTTGTATGTTTGATGTAAGTACCTCCTTGTTTAAAATGCTCGGAATCTTTTAGTTTTAAGAGAAATCTTTAGTCAGTAGAGACAGTTTTTAACCAATAAATCAATATATTATTTTTAAACATGTAGCTATAAATTGCATTCTAAGCAATTTAAGCTGACAAGTTATTAAGTTATAAGAGGTGGTATTTCAAGGCTTTTAAAAATGTAGTTATTTTATAAAATGACTGAAATGTTTTGATTACAGGCTGGAATTTTAAATAAAATGTGGCTTCTGAAGTGATTTATTAATTTTAAACAAAAGCTAATTTATTTTCCAGGTGTTCACTGTACCCATGGTTTCAATCGCACTGGTTTCCTCATATGTGCCTTTTTGGTGGAGAAAATGGATTGGAGGTATTTGTATCTTGTAACAAAAATTTTATTGATAGTTGTAGAATTTTATATTGCCAAGTTTTTGGTGAACTCATGATGAATATAATTTGTAATGGTTTTCATTTTAGATATGGTAATCATTAGACTACTGTAACCCGGTGTTTTTTACTAAGTAGCACTTTGAGTGCTTGTGAATCCCATAAACTATATACTTACTTTCCAAATTTTTTTTCACATAGTATTATCAGAGATAGCTTCTTCCAATATTTCGTATTTGTATTCAGCTTTGGAAGTTACTGTTACTATTGTTGTTCTTTTCCTTTTTAGTACAGGTTGAGCATCCTTTATCTGAAATGTTTGGGAGCAGAAGTGTTTCAAATTTTGGATTTTTTTCGCCTGGATTTTGGAATATACTTACTGGTTTAGCATCCCTAATCTGAAAATACAAAATCTGAAATGCTCCAGTGAGTATTTCCTTTATGTGTCATGTTGGTGCTCAGAAAGTTTTAGATTTTGGAGCATTTTGAATTTCACATTTTTGAGTAGTTTTTTTTTTTTTACAATTTCATTTATTATTTTTTTCCTATTCTCTCTACCCTAAGGGTTTTATATTTTTGGTTTAGGGATACTCAACCTGTAGGATCTTTTTTATAGCTGTTGAATACTAAGACAAACTCACAATGCTATATGAAAGAAGTATTTTTGGGAGAGAATTACTCCACTTGAATCAATCAGTATGTCTTTATTGAGCACCTGTTATTTGAGAAGTGTGTTTTTAGATCCTGAGAGATTAGACCCTTAGTTTCCTGATATTCCTAAGAGAATGAGATATTACTAACTGAATTTTCTTGTTGACTGATTGAAGGTCATTATTTATCTGTTTTGTTTTATTTTTTATGCACACCATGGAATACTAGAAGGTCATCATTTATGTTTGCAAATGCTTTCACACAGTTGGTACTTTTTTGAATGTAATCAGCTGAAGTACACATCTGATTGTACATTCTCCAGTATACATCTTCAGAGGTTCGCTATTGCTCGTACTTTCTAGCTCTGGTTAATCAGATGCTCAACACAGTATGTCTATGTCTGACTCAGCCTATACTTAGCTTTTCTCTGATGACCTGTACTCCTAAGTGCCTGAGTCTGTTGGAAGTTCTTGTAAAACCAACATGCTTTTACTTTGTTCACATTGCTATTCACATTTCCTTGCATGCTGTTTTCCCTTTTCCCCTGACATTCAGAACTCAACCTTCAAGACTTTAAATTCTTCAGACACTACCCAGGTCTTTATTATACACTCATAGCAATTTACTTTAGTTTAGGAATTTTCAGTGTACCTTGTATTAAAACGGTTTCAGAATGAATTTGTCCCTTAATAGATTGAATGCCTTGAGGGTGAGGACTGTGACTTGTCCATTTTATAAACCTCACGTATACTTTATATGGTGCCTTGAATATAAGAAGTAAGTTTTGGTAAGTCTGCATAAATGTAAAATAGTGAGGACATTGCATGGTGTTTGTTTCCCATAGTATTGAAGCAGCAGTTGCTACTTTTGCCCAAGCCAGACCACCAGGAATCTATAAGGGTGATTATTTGAAGGAACTTTTTCGTCGCTATGGTGATATAGAGGAAGCACCACCCCCACCTGTATTACCAGATTGGTGTTTTGAGGATGATGAAGATGAAGATGAGGATGAGGATGGAAAAAAGGAATCAGAACCTGGGTCAAGTGCTTCCTTTGGCAAAAGGAGAAAAGAAAGGTTAAAACTGGTAATGTTTAAAAATATTATAATAGTCTTTATCTTCTTCTACAAGCTTATTGAGATTTGTGAAAATGGAATGTTGGCCTTGTTTCTTTAGCTAGGTTTGTAAGGTTGTTTCATTCTGGCTATTTCTAAAGATTATTGATAGCCACGAGTCCATATTTTCAAAGAGAAAAATTGCAGTTATGTAAATTCATCCTGTTTTTTGTATCTTAGGTAAACCAAAGAACTCTTAGATTGAGAATTTAGTATTTCTTTACAAAGTATTGTGAGATTTTAGCTAAATATCTAGTGAGAATTTTTACTAATGCTTTACAAAATTGTCACATAGTTTAGGTGACTTTATATATGAATTCTGCTTCTCCCTCTCACCATGGGTGGTGTTTCCATACTTTCCATAAAGTTAAACTGAGAAAATGCTCATTTCTTCTCTAGCCAACATTTATTAATCTTATCTAGAAATAAAAGACCTAACTAAGAATATTAGGAGCTTTCTCCTTGAAAGATAGGGACACTTGAAAGGAAAAGCACTGTTTGTACCTGTACATACATGAGTATATGATTTAGGCCAAAGGGGAAAGTGTGGCGGTAATTAAGAGTTCACAAAGTTAGTAATTAAGGTGTGTCATATATTATGGTTGAACAGTAAACACTACAACTCATTTATTAGTAGACAGTGGTTCACAGGCAAGGAAGAAAATGCTTTTCTTTGGTTTATGTAAATCGTAACAGTTATTTTGGTTTTTTAAAAAAGTCTCTTGTTTGAAAAACATTGTTTTAATTGTATTTACACATTTTAAACTTCAAGAGTATAAGGCCACCGAAAAGTATAAATTGCTTTGAAGCATAGAAATAACTTTAAAATTAGTTTATTCTCTTAGTATAATTTACTGTTTCCTAGATTTAGATATCTGAAATTACTGAATCACATACTTAGAAAAATAACAACTATACTCTTAGGAAAGTTGAATAAATAGCATAGCATAAAATATAGATGGGTATCCTCTTATGTCATTTTTATAAGGGAATTCATCTATACTTTTTAAGAGTAACAATCATGGGTATATGCTTACAGGTGTTTTGAATTATTCATCTTATAAAAGAGTTTAAAACAAAGAGTTATTAATTTGGAAAATGAGATATAGTTTTCATTTTTTTTTTTTTTTGCCAATGGAAAGTGTCTTAAAAATGACACCTGTTTTATATTAATATTATCAAGTACCATTAAATTTCTCTAGTTGCAAATGAGCTCCATCAGCAGCATTAAGAGGAAAAATAGCCAAGATGGACCTGTTTCTTTAGGGAAAATAAATATAACGTTTAAAAGAAGATTCCATACTTAGTTTCTTCTGTTTTACTTTGTCGGTTACTAAAAGGAGTGTTTTAAAAATTCCCCACTTTCATGAAGCTAAGGATATCCTTTTGAAGCTGAAAAAAAAAAAGAAAAAAATTTCACACTCTGATTGTGGATTTACGTATTTCTCCTTGTAGTTCTGTTAGGTTTTGCTTTTTATATTTTGAGGTAGTATTATTTGATGCATACAAATGTGTATAGAAGATTGCCTTATCTTCATGGTGTCTTTTATTGTTGAAAATATCTGATATTAGTATGGTTGCACAAGATTTCTTTTGGATAGTGTTTACACGGAATATTTTTTATCCTTTTACATTCAACCTTTATCCTTTATTCAATGTGTATATCTTACAAGCATCATGTTGCTGTGTTTTATTTATCCAGTCAACAATTTTTACTTTTACTAGATTAGGCTGTGTATATTTGATGCACTGATAACATTGGATTTAATCTTACTATTTTTTTTGTCCCACATGTGGTATGTTTCTTTCTATTGTCCTTTCTTACCTTCTTTGTGGTTGTTTTTATTATTGTATTACTCCACTCATTGCTTGTTATACATCCCTTTACTATTCTTTTACTAATTACCCAAGATTTTAATATACATCTTTGACTATTAAAGGCTATTAGTACTTTTACCACTTTTTAGATAATGCAAGAATCTTAGAACCTTTGATACCGTTTACCTCTTCCTGTCTTTTGTTTTATTTTATTTTATTTTTTTTTTGAGACAGAGTCTCACTCTGTTCCCCTGGCTAGAGTGCTATGGCATTAGCCTAGCTCACAGCAACCTCAAACTTCTGGGCTCAAGCAATCCTCCTGCCTCAGCCTCCCGAGTAGCTGGGACTATAGGCATGCGCCACCATGCCTGGCTAAATTTTTCTACATATTTTTAGTTGTGCAGCTAATTTCTTTTCTATTTTTAGTAGAGATGGGGTGTTGCTCTTGCTCAGGCTGGTCTCGAACTCCTGAGCTCAAAGGATTCACCTGGCTTGGCCTCCCAGAGTGCTAGGATTACAGGTGTGAGCCACCGTGCCTGGCCTCTTCCTGTCTTTTTAGTATTGTGTATTTTAACTCTATGTATATTTCAAACCCCTATAAGACATTCTTATACATTAATATTTAGTTACACATACATATATACCCTTTTTGTGCTCTTCGTTCTTTCTCATATTTTTGTGGTTCTGTTTTGGATAGTTTTCCTTCTAACTGAAGAGCTCCTTTTAGTATTTCCTTTAATGGGGATCTGCTGTGACACATTCTCTTAGTATTTGTGTGAAAATATCTTATTGACATAATTTTGAAAAGAGTTTCTTCTGAGCATAGAAATCTGGGTGCTTGGCAGTTATTTTTTTCCAGCAGTTTGAAGATATCATTCCACAGTACATTTCTGTTGACAAGTCAGCTGTCTTGTTGTTTCTTTGAAGGAACCTTCTTTGTTTTTGGTTTTCAGCATTTTCATCATTGTGTTTCTACGTGTGGTTTTCTTATATTTATTCTGCATGGTGTTTGCAGGGATTCTTAAATCTGTGGCTAGATTTTTTAAAATTAGTTTTAGACAATTTTCAGCCATTATCTTTTCAAATATTGTTTCAGATCCATTCTTTTCTTCTCCTTCTGGGATTCTACTTAACCCAGTACCAATAGATCTTTCTTTTTCTTCTTTTGAATGATCTCTTATGTTCTTTTCTATATTCCGTCTTTTTATTTCTTCATTTTTTAGTTTGAATATTTTCTTTTTACCTATCTTTTGAGTTTACTAATTTCCTTGTTAACTTTGTCTAAGCTACATTTTATTTTTTTTTGAGACAGAGCAAGACTCTGTCGTCATAGAGTGCAGTGGTGTCATCATAGCTTGCAGCAGTGTGGAACTCCTAGACTCAAGCCTCCTCAGTAGCTGGGAGTACAGGCTTGTGCCATGACGCCCAGCTCATTTTTCTATTTTTGGTAGAGGTGGGCTCTTGCTCTTGCTCAGGCTGGTCTCAACAACTCCTGAGCTCAAGCAATCCTCCTACCTTGGCCTCCCAGAGTGCTAGGATTACAGGTGTGAGGTACCTTGCCTGGCCTAAGCTGCTTTTAAACTTACACATGGAGTACTTAATTTTAGTTATTTTACTTTCACTTCTGAAATTTCCATTTGATTTTTTTTTTAATGGTTTTCAGTTCTCTGCTGGAATTCTTCATTTTGTCATTTAAGTTTTTGAACATATTAATGCCAGTTTCACAAAGCCTGTGTCAAATAATATGTAGATCTCCTGTAGATCTTTTTTGGTTTTTCTTGGGCCCCTTTGAGTTCTACTCAGTTGTAGTTTTTTAAAAATTTTTTGAATATTTGGGTATTTTTGATTGAATACTAGATATTACTTACTAAAAACTGTGGAAATAATTTGAGACTCTGATCATGTTATTTTCTTTCGGAGAGGATTTACTTTTGCTCCTACTTTGACTTTAGCAGCAGAACATTTTAACTTAGGACTGAATTGTTTGGAAGCTAGGCTTTAGTTTTGGGGGACTGGTCTATTTTGGTTCACTCCTATTCCTGGATTGTAGCCTTTTGGGGATCCTAACTGAAAGGTTGGAGAATTAAACAGGACTCTTTCTCCTTGGTGGCCTGTAACTCCAGTTTTTCTTTCCCATTTCTGTTACGTTGCTGAAAGCTCTGTTCAGCTTCTTAGCCTCTCAGCTACCATTTTTGAAACGGTGCCTCTAGAGGAAAATCCTAGAGGGAAAAAGCTGTACCAGATGTCTTGCTCACCTCTCTGGGCTTCCCTTCGCTCTGTATTTTTGGCCCTTCACGTCCTTATTGTCTTTCTAATTCTCTGAGGTCTTAAACTGGGTACCAAAATTCCAGGATCCCAGAAAGAAAGCATTTGTTTAGCACAAACTGTATTATTTGTACAAATAATCTAGGTATGGTGAACCACCCTTATCAGTTGACTGGGAACACTCAAAATCAGGTTCCCAGCTGTCCTATAGGGGTGAACCTTGCAAACAGTCTTGTTAACTCTTTTCTGCACTCTAGTATAGACTATTTGTTTAAGTGGCTTGGTTGTGATCAAAAAGGGAGGGAGAGAGTAATTGATGCAGACATAGTTAGAAAAAGCTTTTTAGTATGGGATAAACTCAAGTGTATTTATTAGCTGTGGATAAGGAGCTAATGAAGTCAATGAAGATGAAAGTAAAGGTTGGGAATAAATGATGCAGAAATCTCTGAGGAAATAAAAAGGACTGGAGGTCAAGTGCAGTTGGTGTAATGGGTCTTCAACAATAGAAGGGAAATATTCTCAGCACTGAGGATGCAACTGAGATTGTGATTTTTCCTTGGTAAGTTTCAGCTGCCTGTGTGTGGGAGTTTGGAAGATTAAGGGTAGGTTGGTTGAAGCTTGGGGATATTTAGTATGGGTGTGATGAAGGAAAAAAAGATAAGGGATACTGAGGATATCAGGAAAAAAAAAATTGAGGTAATCAGCCAAAGGTTCTAGGCTCACAGGAGTGAGGTGAGGATGGTGGTGGGGGGCTGTTAAACTGTGAAAGGGAGGAATGAAGGGATTGGTAGTCTTGGTGAGATTGAAAAGTGGGCATTGTGAGAGTAACAGAGTTAAGCTATCCAATGTAACAATGAATGAGTGGCATGTTGGTTTTAGAATGCTGTGGACACTCAATGTGAGTTGAATTGGGTCAGAAAATATTAATAGTATGGGAGTATATCTGGAATGATGATGGTATGGTCATGGAGCAGGTTGTTCAAGTTGGGCAAAGATGAGGGTCATTGAAAATGAAATTACTGAACCATGAAGCCTCAGTTGTTGGGTGGGTCATGTTATCTCAGTGGATGTTGATGTTACCAGTATAATGATAGAAGTTAGAGTGGTGAGAAATACTAACTGCTTTTGGTGAATGTGGGGCAATACACAAAGGATAGATGGTTTTATTAGTTTAGACCCTCTGGCTGTAAGTAGTAGAAACTAACTCAAACTGACTTAAATGTTAAGAGGACTTTATCGTGAGTAAGTTGGTGAAACTCAAACACAGGAATATAGCCATATTTCAGGATGATCCTGGAGCTTGGACCTGGAAAGTTACCTAGAACACAGTTTCTGCTATTCCTTCTTAGTTTCTCTTCTCTGCTTTTGTCCCTTTATTTGTATTAGTCTTCTCACTGTCTCTGGTTCTTCTGATTCCTTGTTTTCCTGAGAGATTATATGTGTTCCAGAGCTTGTAAGCTAACCTCTTATAATTTTAGCCATATGCAGAGACTAACTGCCTGTCTGTGAATCCCAATTCCAAATTACCAGGCAACTGAATCTGATGGATTCAGATTGAGTTAGGGGTTTACTCATGCCCTCATCAACTTTGACTGGACTGGGATGTTATCTTGTTCTGTCATGTAACCTGGCTGTTAGGCCCCATCTTTGTTGGTGGGGAGGGCAGCTCTTAAAGAGAGTTGTGCCATCAACTGCAGTGGATGTCTGCTTTACCACAGCTATGTGGTATAGCTGAATGGAGTTAGTCTAAATGGAATAGGGGCTTTTGAAAGAGATTAGGAAAGCAGTGAAGGATGTGGCATAGTTTACACCACTTCCATGGGATTTGGGCAATGGGAGAATAAGTAGCTTTAAGAGAGAAGTGGTCTCCCTGGGGAGAGCTAGCTTTTAGTTAAGACATAGAGTGCGAGGTATTCAAGAAAAAGGTTGAGGTTATAGGGGAAAGTTATTTATAAAAAAGGGATGCCAGGCTTTATGTTGGAACTCTTTGGGAAGGTGATTATTGGTAAGATGAACTAAGGAATAGGGGCACTAAAGCAATGAGGACGAAACCATCAGAGGTGACTACAGAGTTGAATTGTGAGTGATGTCAATAGTAGTTGACGTGGTTGACAGGGATGAGAAGTGTAGATGTAATTAATTGTCAAATTCACGTTTGGGAAAGCTTTCATTTTCCTTTTATTTCTCTCTGAGGTTGAAGATAGTTAACAGAGACAATCCCAGAGTGATTAATTCTTTTGTAGCTCACATCTCTTGACATAATGAAATTATTTTAGCTTGAGACTTTATTTGTTAAATAGAGCCCTCCTTTCCTGACACTCACATTGATGTACCTATGATTTGAAGTAATGGACTCCTTATAGTGAATTCTGATAGTTTTCTTTGGGTTCACAATGGTGGTGCATGTCCTGTGGTTGGCCCCTCATTTTCTTAAGACTAAGACACCTTCTTTATTCATCTTTTGACCATATGCCATTACTGAGTTGGAAGAGTATGACTTATAGGGATGTTGCTTGCTCCTTTGATGTCTGAGATCATTTTTTTGAATAAGACCATTAACGTATTTTCCTCATTATGAAAATGTGCTTATTACACCTACATACTTGTATATATCCTTTCTTTACACGCACACACAGACACATGGCTCTGTCGCATATCAATTGCCCCCATCTTCTGAATGAATTTCCTTCTAAAGGATCACTCATTCCTTTTTGACCTGTTTGTAATAGCCATACAAATTTTAATTTTAAGGCTGGTAGACTCTGCTTATGAAATATACTTGTTCTATTTTAAGCATACATTATCTTTTCACTTTTGATTTTTTTTATTCCCACAGAGGTAATAATTTATTGAAAAATGAAAGTGACTTTAAATCTCAATTATAGTCTGCTCGAAAATAGTTCCAGACCTAAGACATTGCTGTTTATAAATTAGAATTAATGATCTTTCTTGGAGTTACCACACAATTTTGAGTAATAAAAATGAACATTTTGTCAGAGGAAACTATTGTAATGACATTAAGCAGCAAATTATGTTATCCTTAAGTTACCAAATACTATTTGTGTGTAAAGTACATCATACTTAATGTCTTTACTGGACTTATTTCTACCTTTCTTTTTACTTAATATTTATTGCAAAAGAAAATAGGGGAAGCTATAGAAAGTAAAGCAGTTGATGCACGGTAGGAAAGACTAAGGAAGAAGAAAAAGAAATGGATGACAGACATTTACTAGCTGATTGGGGTTATAACCAAATCAAACTCTGTACTGATGCTCAATATTTATTAGCTCTGTTAACTTAAAAGTATTCAACTTGTTCAACTGCTTAGAAATATTATTTAAATATTTCTTTGGTAATACTATAGGAAAGCACTTGGTTGAAAGTTGTTCAGATTGTCTATGTGTTAATCCTTTTTATTTAAAAAAAAGAAATAATGTTTGTGTTTTTAGGAGAGACTTATGCTAATTTGGCTTTCACTTTTATTTTACTCACTTCAGAAATTATAATATATTTCTTAACTTTGTTTAAGAAATACATAGTTATAAATGAAGGTAGATACTTTCTTCATTTAAAACTTAAAAAGAAGATCTCCAATGCTGTTAATTCTTTCAGAATAAAGATGCTAAATATTATACTTTCTTAGTGTTCTCTTTTTAATTAGCATACACAAGATACGGTTTTATAAGAATATTGAAGTTATCCCAGTGTTCTCAATGACTAAATATGTTATAAACCTCATCTACCTGGTTGAGCTTTCCTTTAAAAATACTCTTTAGTTACTATACTTAATGATAGAAATGGTTTTAAAACAGAAATTTCATTGGCTAGTAAAGAGAGGTAATGATATCATAGGAGAGGGATAGTACTCTTTGATCCTTTGGCTCATGACATCCCTAGATTATGGTCATTTAAGGAAAACAAAGTAGAAGATAGATTAGGTGACTATAAGAAGTGATTCCAAATTAGGAGCAAAGAATAGGACCAGTGGCTGCTGGAATGACACAGTTTTCTTATAGACGTAACAGGATTTATGTGAACTAAATATTAAGTGTTCTTTTTTGCCCTTCCCAAATGGCTTGAGTTGCCAAGTCTTTGCCAGAGGTTGATCATTGTAGTTTGTAGACTGTATTTTTTATTCCCTAATTACGTTGACAGCTATAGTTGTTTTATAGATTTTTCTTGAGACTGATGCCAGCCCTCTAATGGGTCTGAAAGTAATTGTATAGCATAACTTTAGACTATTTTTTTAGTTTTTAAAATTTCTAGAAGTTTTTATTATTTGTTTGGTATATAAATTCTCCATTTGCTTCACTTCTCTGTGATATTTAAAAACTATGCTTGCTACAAAATATGGTAAGATACTTTATGTAGTTCTGAGTTAAAGAATTTAGGTTAAAAAAATCAGTGATGAGTGATACTTACTTTTATGTTGATCCCATGACTGTGGCTTAGCCACTTTGCCTACTGTTATACACTTATTCTAGTTTACAAAGGCATATATTTTGGGTGTTTATCTCCTTAGGCTCCATACCCCACCCTTAATGACACAACTCCTTCTCCCCTCGCCCCACTGGTGAGTAGTATAATATAGGCCTGTGTTCAGATTCTTTCTTTTACTGCTTGAGTAAATAAGTAAAATCTTTATGTTTCATTTACTCATCTATTAAATAAATCTAATATAATCTATTTTTCATTGTCGTAAGGATTAAGGAGAGAAGTTTTGTAAAATACCAGATACTCTGCTTGGCTTAGTAAATGTTAGATGAATTATTACTGCTGTAATTACTGAGAAGTGCCTATGGAGTATCCTTGACATAGACATTGGGCTGTGTATATTGAAAATATATGCTGGTTTAAGGAAAACAGTGTACAATCCCAGCGGTGTTTGTAGAGCTGCTTGTAGCAGACCATTTCTGTTACATACATTGACTTGCTCAGATTTGTGAAAATAAACTAATTTATCTCTTAGTCTCTTCTTTGTAAATTTGAATTCTAATATAAAAATATTTTTCTTTTTCTTTTTTTTTTTTTAAAGGGTGCTATTTTCTTGGAAGGTGTAACTGTTAAAGGTGTAACTCAAGTAACTACTCAACCAAAGTTAGGAGAGGTACAGCAGAAGTGTCATCAGTTCTGTGGCTGGGAAGGGTAATAAATATTTTAAAGTTTTAAATAAAACTTCTTCTTACTCTGCAACACTTAAAATTGATTAAACATTGACGTAGCCTTTTTGCTTCTTGAAGTTAGTGTGTTTATAGAGAGTACTTAAAAAGATGTCAGATATTTTTAAAGACAATCAGTAAACAGTCAATTCAAAATTAGATGACTCACATGTCTTCCTAAAGTAATAGAAAATTACTGTTGTCACTAGTATTTGTTTAATGTCTTTGACTCTATTGCTGCTGATTAATGTTTGGGCTGGTCTTATCACTTTATTAAGGGAGAAGAGGTGAAACTTAAATGTGCCTCATTTTCCAGTTTTTCTGTAATCAGAAGCCTGGGGAAATCAGCCTTAAAGATACTCTGCTGAAGTATCAGTGACTTGAAGATATTTATCAGAAATTTCATGGGAGAGGGTTCAGGAGAGAGTTCATTGCTGTTATCTGTTGGTCTCAGGTCTTGGTCTATGGTCATTTCAACAGATCATTGGTATCTGTGACAGAAAATTGTAATACAGCTTGACACAAGGAAACAGTATTATTGTTAAAAATTCATAATATAAATGCCTAATATAAAGAACTTTTATTACTAGTACCTAAATATCAGATAAATTAGCTAGAAATAATTTTAATTAAAAGATGAAAATAAGGAAGAAATTATATTGGTTTTAGTGTTGTGTTAAATCCTTGCCATTGTACCTTAATCTTGACCTACGTTTCTCCTGTTTTATCACTTTTGGACATCTTTTGAGCAGAAAATTGCCAACCCTGCAGAATTATGTTAAGTTGGATGTGTCATGATGGAGAAATATGGGGTCTAGAATAATGTAAGGTCATTAAGCCAAGATTTAAACTCCTTAAAGTAAAAGATTTATAAACGTACCTCCTTTACTATTAAGATCATGTATACTAGTATTTTAAAATTAGCCCAATAATTATAGTATATTAGTAGCAATTTAGAACTCTGTTAACTTACATTCTAAAATGTCAAGAAAATAATTAACCTTTTATTAACATTCTTGTGAAAGCTAATATTATTCTAGTTGACATTCATCTCATGATAGGGAGAACATTGTGGTAAATGTGTGATTCATTTGAGAGTGGTAAGACATATATTGCTTTTTATGGATACCAGCCATGATAGTAATAAAATGTTCTTCTTTAAGGTCTGGATTCCCTGGAGCACAGCCTGTTTCTATGGACAAACAAAATATTAAACTTTTAGAGCAGAAGCCATATAAAGTAAGCTGGAAAGCAGATGGTACTCGGTAAGTTAGAATTCTAAAAAAGATATACAAATAACCCTAATGCTTGAAGAATATAGCTTTGTTGTTAGGGAAATGTTGCACTCTTGGGAGTGTGAATTTCTGATTTCAACAACAAAATAAACATGTTTCAAAAAATAGTATAGTTTTTGATTTGCTAGTATTCTAGGTTATGAAGTAAAATTCTCTCTCTTTCTGCTAAATTTTTGGTTTCAGAGTTCTGTTAGTTTTATGTAAGTCTATACTGAATGTTAAGTTTGAAAGCATTTTCTCTTAATGTGATTTTTAATATGTCTGCTGCCCACTTTCTTGTCTTTAAGGATATTGGGCATGTCTAAAGTTAATAGATAAGCTGTCAATTTGTAATCTAAAAATGACCAACTGTCCCTGGTTCATTCTATATTTTATGCCTTTGAATAGTTCCCTTTTTCTCCTAATCCTTGCTAATACTTTTTAAAGTTTTATGTATTTTTACGGTGGTTGTATTCTTACAACAAAGCTTTGACTTCAAATTTCATATTGCTAAGTTTTAAAATATTCATTAATATAAGTTTTATGCATCATGAATAGCATTTCACTTTTTCTTTCTCTTTTGTGATCCATATTTTTTGTATTGATTACAGTTTTATTACATGTATTTATTTATTCATTCAGCAAGTGTTATAATAGTTGGAATAATAATAATTATTATTTTTTTTTGAGACAGAGTCTCACTCTGTTGCCCGGGCTAGAGTGCCATGGCGTCAGCCTAGCTCACAGCAACCTCAAACTCCTGGGCTCAAGTGATCCTTCTGCCTCAGCCTCCCGAGTAGCTGGGACTACAGGCATGCGCCACCATGCCCGGCTAATTTTTTCTAT
>CAUYRT010077728.1:0-39761 GCA_963574885.1 Lepilemur ruficaudatus | reverse complement strand
ACTTATTTAATTGAAAGGTGTTATCTTCAATCCCTGAGATTCTTTCTTCTGTTTGATCTACCCTGTTCTTGAGGCTTTCCACTGTGTTTTGTAATTCCTTGAAGAAATTCTTCATTTCCAGAAGTTCTGTTTCATTTTTCTTTAATATTTCACTTTCTTTAGTGAATTTTTCTTCCAAGTCCTGTATTTTTTTTTTTTTTTTTTGTGGATTGTTTGTGTTGGTTATCCATTTTTTTCTTGCATATCATTGAGTTTTCTTACAAGCCATGTTCGAAATCCTTCTTCTGTCATTTTAGTGTTCTGAATTTGGTTGATGTCCATGGCTAGATAGCTGGTGTTCCCCTTTGGGGTGTCCTTTCCACTTGATTCTTCATACTTCCAGAGTTCTTTTCCTGACTCCTTCCCATCTGGATCAGTTGTTGCTTCTTACCTTTAGATTTTCATTTGGATAATGACACTCCCTGTTTAGTCTCTGAGCCAGTAAGCGGTGTTTGTGGGTGAGATTCTACCACACCCTTAATGATGAATCAGTAGTTGCGGTAAAAGCGTGTGCAGAATGACCTGTCAGTAGGTGGAGCTTGCTTGGAGGAGCAAGCTGCAGTGTTGTTTTTGGATCCTGTAACCAGTTCTTGTTCCTCTGGAGAGGCACTCTAGTGCCTCAGGTAGTGGGTGGGGCCTTGGGACTTCCAGGTTTGTCCTTATTCTCCACCTCAGTGGAGGCAGGTCCAGGAGTGAATCTGGGTGTAGCTGTGTTGGGTAAGCCTGCCCTTAAGCTCCACAAATGATGTTAGCAAGGTTCAAAGGTCTGATCTCTGCTCCTGGGCAAAGCTGCCAGCAAAGGGCTGAAATGGCCCCACTTAGCTGAAAAGTCTGCCTATGGGGGTGGGGCTGTCTGAGACCTGCAGTCTGGAGCAGGCCTTGATCCTTTCCACCTTCCCTTATTTTGCAGTTTCTCCCGGGCCTCTGCCAACAGGCAGGACCTCAAGCCAATGGATTTCCCCTGACTGTGTTGCAGGCCGGGAGGCTCCCTACCTATGATTACAGCTTGGGCTTGGTGCACAGCCTTCCCATGGGAGGAGGGTTGCCCCTCAAGCATGCTGATCTGCCCCTAAGGCACACACATCTCAGTAGGCTCATTCCCAAATATCCCTTTTGTGCCATGGGGCAATGTGATTGAGACCTGGCTGTACGGGATCTGGTCTGCAGGCCTGTCCCCTGGGCCCTGGAGATCAATCCCTGACCCTGTCAGGGAGAGGAGTGCTGGTCTCAGGTCACCCATGGGGACCCCAAACTGGATGTCTGTCTCTCCACCTAGAGATTTGCTCTTCTCTCCTGGAGTCCAGGCAAGCGGCACCTGGGAAGGCTGGTGGGTAGGGAGCTCACACTCTGAGTACCCCTCAGTCTGCTGTGGGGCCCCAAAAGGAAAGGTCCCATTCCCTGAAGATGCCTGAGTGGTGGATAAATTGTCTCTCTCGGCAGCTGCAGGTAGGGGAGGGGAAGGAGAGAATGAAGCAATATGGTGCCTGCTGAATGGCTCAGTTCTGTGGGCTGGGAGGTTCCCCAAGGGAGCTAGGAGCCTGGTGTCTTGTCCACAAGAGGCTCAGCACTCACTGGTGGCGGCTGTCTCTGGGCTGATGTTGTCAGGTCTCCCAACTGGTCAGGAGCCCACCAGCAGTCTGAAATGCAAGGGAGGGGAAATTTAACTGCTCCACCTACCCTTGTGACTGGTCTCCTATCCTCTCAGGGGCCTTTCTCCTTCCAGTTCTCCTCTGCAACTTCTTCCCGTGGAGTCTCCTGTAGTTTCAGGCACCCTTCCTTCCGACACTTGTCTGATCTGTTTGTCTTCCTGTTTATTTATTTATTTATTTCACTTTCTTCTAAAATCTGTCTTTCTTGCAGAGACACTCTGGCAGTTTTTTTAATCCGCTGCCATATCCTTTCCCTTTAAGAAAGAAAAGGCCGATTCATCTGAGTTTTGATGTTGATGGACTGGACCCATCTTTCACACCAGCTACTGGCACACCAGTCATGGGAGGTCTGTCTTACAGAGAAGGTCTCTATATCACAGAAGAAATTTACAAAACGGGTAGGTAAAAATCTGAGGGAATAGAAAAAGAAGTGTGTACTTGACCATTATGTATTTATACCTTCTTGACCTGAAAACCAAGCCCCAATTGACACTTCCAGAATGCCCTCAACCACATGATGCAATAAATAAAAGTGTTTTCCATTGGTCAACACCTCTTTATGTTCATAGACAATCTTTCAAGTGAGTCAGTACTGATTTTAAAATGTCAATTATTTTATAAATTACATTATTACCATTTGTTGTTCTAGGGCTACTCTCGGGATTAGATATAATGGAAGTGAACCCATCTCTGGGGAAGACACCAGAAGAAGCAACTCGAACAGTGAACACAGCAGTGGCAATAACCCTGGCTTGTTTTGGAGTTGCTCGAGAGGGTAATCACAAGCCTGCTGACTACCTTAACCCACCTAAATAAATGTGGAAACATGTAAAAATCTCATAGCTAATGACATAATTGGCAAATCTAATAATTTACTTAAGCCTACAGTTATCCTCCCAGAGATTTGCTCTTTCAGAAAAATGTTTTTCCTATTAGTATTAACTCTGTTACTTCCCTCTTGGTTTGAAATTCAAGATTTGAAAATTCTAATTTGTGACATTAAAAAGCTTATATTAATATTTTCCATTTTGGCAAAAGACTTATCCTTAGAAATAGAAGCATATATTAATTTCCAATTAAAAGTTTAGTGGCATTAAAAATGAACATACACTTAGATAAGCCCCCATACATAGAGTGGAACTCCTCATATCAGAAGACAGAGCTACCCCATCTGCAAAGGTACTGGGTGTCCATGTTGTTCAAAAGATGTGATTTTTATAATAAACTCTTTATATTATGTCTATATATTTCTAAATATGTGTAATATACACACACATATCATGTTCATATATACATTCTGCTTATAACTACTATAAAGGTTTAAAAAGTCATAATGAAGGCTGGGCATGGTGGCTTATGCCTATAAACCTGGTACTTTGGGAGGCCGAGGCAGGAGGATCGCTTGAGGCCAGGAGTTTGCAACCAGCCTGGAAGCCACAGATAATTTTAGGTGAAATCCTCATCTGAATTAGCAGATCTTACACACAAAATAGCAGTTTGATTTCTCTAGCTCCTGAATATCTTCTACCTCCCAAAAGTTTACCTGAATAGCAACCATACTTAAAATATCAACCAATATCATGTTTGAGGTTTAGAAAAAGTAAAACATGAACATCTAACACTAGTGAACTTGGGAGATTTCCCAAACCTATGATTGCCCATTTTGCAAGACCCTGTCTCTATAAAAATAGAAAATTTAGTCAGGTATGGAGGCACATGCCTGTAGTCCCAGCTACTCAGGAGGCTGGGGCAGGAGGATTGCGTGAGCCCAGGAGTTTGAGGTTGTAGTGAGCTACGATGATGCCACTGCACTCTAGCCTGGATGACAAAGTGAGACTGTGTTTCAAAAAAAATAAAAAATTTAAAAAATAAATAAAAAGTCACAATGAAATCATCATCCCCAAAACACTGTAAGGCCTTAGTGAAGTTAACATGTTGACTACCACACTAAGAAAAATAATTTTTTCCTTGGGGTCATGGTGTTTTATCATGAAAATAGAATAAAAACTTTGAAAACAAAACAACCCTTTCCAATTTAATGAAAAATTTATTTTTTTCTATGTGTGAGTTACATGCAACTCAAAAAATAGTTCACACAGCTCCCAACGTGAAGAGATGTGTGAGTTACATATGCTTCACGAGGCCCTGGGATCAAAACTAGCATCAGTTAAATACAACTCACACAGGAGATAATGTGTTAAATTCCCAGGCTCTTGTTTCTTCAACTGCAAAATGGGTAATCACAGGTTTGGGAAATCTCCAAGTTCATTAGTGTTAGATGTCCATGTTTTACTTTTTCTAAACCTCAAACATGATATTGGTTGATATTTTAAGTATGGTTGCTATTCAGGCAGCCTTTTGGGAGGTAGAAGATATTCCCAAAAATCTATGCAGGAGTCAGAGAAATCAAACTGCTATTTTGTTTGTAAGATCTACTAATTTAGATGAGGATTTCACCTAAAATTATCTGTGGCTTTCAGACACTTCAGCCTTCACTCATTGCAATTACAGTATGTCTCACAAGCTACATTCTAACACTCACCTGGGCTCTGGAACATAGTAAGGAAAGCAGAAAAAACAAATGAGAGTAAACAGCAATCAAAATAAGAGAAACAAACTTTCCCCTCTGCCCCCAATTTATGTAAAAACCCAAGGGGACTCTGTAATAAAGTAGACTCCATGAAAGGATTTTTATCATGGTGGTGTTTTAATAGCTATAGGTCAAAGAGCCCCTAAAATCTGACTTTTCAGAAGCAACTCAGAACTTTAAACTTATTTGTTGCATCTAACTGCTAGGCTTTTCAAAGATAAACATTTTATTAAATCACTTTTAGATAGGAGCAATTACGATGGATCTTATGCAAGAGTACATTGTGTACATAGTCCAATACATTATTAGCCACATGTGATCACTTATATTAAACCTTAATAAAATTAAAAGTTCAGTTTCACGGTTCAAATGCTCAATAGCCACCTGTTGCTACTCACTACTGTATTGGATAGCACGGGTATAGAATATTTCCTTCGTTGCAGAAAGTCTTATTGGACAGAGCCACTCTAAAGTTACTAGTAATTTTCAAAAAGAAAAACTTCCAGGATGTAATAAATACAAAGGCATTTTTTCCCCTCAGCTGTATCCTAAACCCAAATAAAGTTTCTGTTCTCCATTTAAAAATGTATCCAGGGAAAATCATACTCCCGTTTTTTTAAGGTAGAGCGGGAAAATTGAATTTTTAATAAATTAATTGGAATGTCATGTACTTGGGAAATTGATATTGAATTCCACTCCTTCTATTCTGTTTGTGTAATACCAGTGTCACAATAATCCAGTTCCAGGATCTCAAAATAATATATTCCTCAAGGCAGCAACAATATATTGAGACTATGTTAAGAATAATACTTGCTAGCATAAAATTTCTGGGGAATTTAAAAATTAGTCTGGAAAAATTATATGATTATATAAATTTTTAGCTGGACTTGCATGGCTGATAATTATTTAGTGACTGCAATAATATGAACTACAAAGAAAATAAAGCTCTAGGAAGACTGTATTTGGAAATATGAATTTGAAATATAGTTGGTTAAATTCACTAATTCTTTTTTTTAAAAATCATGAACTCTTAATTCCTAGACCAGTGTCAGTCACCAACTGTAGTTAGTGTAGGACCCATGGACCAACCTATTGCCCTGCTGAAACCCAGCTGGCAAACTGCCAGGCACACGGCAGATGCGCATTCAAATTGAGTCAGGAAAGAGTCATATAGTTTATTCATTGAACAGAATTTACTAATTACTTGTCAAGTCTTTCACAATGCCATTTCCCCCCCAAATTAACAATAAACCCCAAAGAGCCAAAATGTAAACTCTATTTAGAAATATAAATATTTAAAAATATTATTATAAAAATTCAAAGAATTACATCATCTGTCAGGTGAGAGTATCAACCTGTAAAAGCAATTAATTCATTTTTAATAACAGATCGGAGAATCAACAATTTAAGCATGATTTTATTTAAGTCTATACATTTTCAGATATGTTATTTTCTTACGTAGCTTCTAACTCATTTCATACAGTAAGTTCAAGTCCATAGCAAAGGCAAAAAATGGCCAACTGATCTTGATAGAAACATTGAAAATTTATAATAAAATTTCAAGCCATTTTTAAAAGAATATGAAACCTTGTTTGCTCCTACAACGCAACAAAATCTAGAGGCCTTTACTTAATAAAAATCTCTATTATTCCGAAGATATACCAAAGGAGCCTTATGTATCAAAGGATTTGTAATAACTGTTTTACATGTGTGGTACCCTTATAATGACACATTTGACAACTGAATATGTCATTAATAAAAAATACAAACAAAAACAACGGGTAGAATAGGAAAGATTGAAAGTGCCTAATAAAAGTTATGTTCCTAGGTAGCTGTAATAAATTGTTATGAATATGAATGACATGTAGCTTACTTGATGTCTTAGAGACAAAAATACAGATAGGGAGATGGGAGTCATAAAGTGTCAACAGATTCACCATTTGAATCAAACTAAAACAATCTGAACAGCATTGCTCCTTCTACCACATCGCTGTAGCATGATCACATTCAGATTTAATAGATTGGAGCCCACTTTCAAAGACGTACATATTTCCATTTTCTCCATGGTATACTCTGGCTTCACTGAGTTACAGGTAAAGACACTGGCACCTGATTAGCCTGAGACGCTGGAGACCCGCTGCTAACAGCTTGTGGAGGCACCGCAGCTGGCTCCATCTTGCTAATGTGTGTGATGAATCGAAGACGGAGTTTTAAAGCTGGTTTTAAGTTACAGATAATCTTCTCTACCTAAGAAATGAAAACATATTAAAAAACTCTTTAACCAAAGAACTTCAACTTTCAGCCTTTAAAGAAAGATTTATGTGATATCCTGAGACAATAAACTAAGGAGTGGGGTGGATGAGACGTTCCTCTACATGTTCTTTTAACAAAAGCAGATAAACTTATTTCTTTCTTGCATGAGAGAGAATATGTTGTCTCCCTCTCCCACACATTACATATTATATATGTCTGTACATGGGCCATATGTATATACAAATATATGAATACACTCACACAAGCAAATCCACTTAGCTAGGTAGCCAGTCATTCTACTACCAAAAGCTAGCATAGCTTACACTGGAAATTTTATCTACCCAGCAAGTTGATCATTCTTTTAAAATACCATCTTCACAGAAATATGAAGCATAATTATATTTTAAATTTCTTTGAATAACTCATGTCTACAACATTTATCTACAAAGCTATTTTTTTTTTGGTTTTGATTTATACTTATAACCCAAACTAGATAATATTAGATCTACTCTTTTTAAAAATACTTTAAGCAGACAAACACATCAAATCGTGTCACAGCTTTCTTAACTTTACTTAAATGTACTTTGATCTCACCAGGAAAGATCATTAATAATTTTTCCTTTCTTAATAATATACCTTCATGTCAAAGTTTCTTAGGCCCAAATATAAAGGCTACATTTTAAAAAAGAAAAAAACCAAAAACACCAAACATTTCTTTACTGGTTCCCTACATGTTCCGTGTTTTAAAAATGCAGATGGAATTATTTCTTTCTTACACAAACAGGTAAGAGAACAGGCCAATTCTCTCTGATATTCCTGATGAGGCACAAAGAAATCAACACCCTCCCAAGCCCAGCTCCAAGGAAAGAAGCCAGTAGACTAGGACTCACTCACATGGTTATATGGGAATTTGCCTTCCTTTCTCTTACAGAAAGAAACATTAAAGTATTGGGAAAGGGGGAAATGGACTTAACTTCCCCTATCTGTCTCACCTCTACCTCTCTAAAACAGCCCAGATTCCATTTCCCACACATAGGACGCTCAGTTATGATTCAAGGTCTTTTCTACTTTCAGGCGCTTCTCTTAAGAAGTGCCTTCTCCTATGTTGAGTCAGAGTGTGCCCCTTTTAACTTCCCCAGAATCATGTACCCTACGAAGCAACAAAGAACAAATCTAACACCTATTCCAAATAGAAACCTTTCAAATAGTGAGGTCATGAACAATTCCCAAGGACTTTTTTCTCCAGGTTAAGTATTCCATGTTCTTCAAAGACTCTTCATGAGTTAGTCTCTAGTTAGGGTTAGTGTAGAATCCTGACTTCAGTCTTCTAGTATGCTGCAATTTGTCCAGCGTCCCCATACGTGTACAGTGTAGGGAAAAGTAGGACCTCCTTCACTGATAACACAACACCTCTTCGGTCTTTTCAGCAGCCATATCACACTATTTCTCCCTAATGAAATTACTATGCATTTACCTCCAAGGTCTTTTCAGATATTCTGCTACAAATACCGAGGAAAAGTGTGACAGATTACAACATGTAATTACTTTAATATAATATCTAGAATAATATGCCCTCATTGCCTAAAAAGGTCTGATATCAACCCTTTTCCCTTAAAAAAAAATTAACCAAAAGAAAAATACATACCCAAACAAAAAGCCTAATACTATATGTTCAAGTTTTCTAAATTAAACATCATGAAAAAATAATTAAATAAATTTAACTTACTTGCTCTTTCACGCTGTCACCAGTAAACATATACTTCATATGATACAGGAAGTCACAGATGGGATCCATGTAATTTAAATGGGTATTACACTGGTCTACATTCAGCAGCATGTCATAAAATGCCACACCAATCTATTTAACAAATAATGTAAAATCATTTAAATGATCAAAGTGATTAAATAATTCAGCATGATGCAGCCAGACTCCATTACATTGGGGATAACCTGTTTGTTGTAGGAATTGTCACAGATCATCCACACCTCCATGAGTATGGGAGATATGATATGGCCTGCATTTATAATACAACCCATTGTACTACAAAATGCCCCGACAGTACTTAAATAAGATTTCTCTTCATAGCTTAGTAATTTCTCTTGAGAGATGGACAATCCCTTTCTAGATACCCTCTCTCAATTTTGGGGATAACTGCAGTTTCAGGGATCCTTTGGATTATATTTTCTTAGTTCCATTTGGTAGCTGATGCTTTTAAGGTTCTATCCTGGCTCATTTTCTTTTTCTCTGTATCTTGGTAGAAGTGATTGACTTCGTCCATTCTCATGATTTTAATTAATTCCTTTACACTGTAAATTCTCAAATGTACTTCTCCATTCTTAACTTTCTCAACCTTGAAGACTGGTATTTCTCCCTGCAACTCCAATTCAATACATCCCACACCAAACTCATTGTAGGCATACTAATCCCCACAAGATTGCTCTTAGATGCTACTAAACTAGTTCCACTATGATGCTTATGACCTACAGTTGTAAAAACACTGGTTATGATATCTAAATAGATGCTTGACAATTTAATCATGTCACAGAAAACTCAGATCATATTTTACCTCTATCATACATCGAGTTCTCTCCTGCTGAAATCTTTGTAAAAATGGTCCTACAAGATGGTACACATAAAGCAACTGGAATTCAGTCTTCACTATAGGAAGAAGTACTTCAGTAAGAAACCTAAAATTTGAAGATAACAATAAAAATCTCTTGTAACTTGAAATCAGGTGAATTGTTTGAATTTTGTTAACATAGTATTTACAAATATAAGTATTTACAAAACTTATAATGATTATTTTAAAGTTCCTTTTAATTTTGATAACAATAACATTTTTAATAATTCTCACATCTCCCATTAGCTCTTACTTTCACTTGACTGATTAATAAAATAATCAGATTTAGGAGTCATTCTTAACAGTAAAACTACCAAATGGCAGAATTATTCAAAGTAAAAAGAGAACAACTAATCTGACCATAAATGCCATTCCTAAGAAATTTGAATCTAATTAATACCAATTTTATGGTCAAAGAAAAATAATCAGGAAACTGGCTAATCTCAGTTATTCAGTTCAAAAGGCAACTTTCAGGATAGATTCTGGAAAAAGCATGCACTTGACTAAGCCTCCTGAAACTATAACAGAAAACTACACTTGAGCTTAGCTGAAATGATTATTATGGAAAACTAGATACAAGATTATTACGCACATACAAATCAATTTTTTTCAGATAATTCTGAATAGAGGCTTTCTGATCAATAAGAAACTCTACTGAGTTAAAACACTCTTTCTTTGCAAGTTGTTCTAAGGAATGAGACATAAACCTAATCTGTTAACAAGATTAAAAAAATGAAACATCAATTTCTTTAAGAAATTGTGATACTTACTTTGGAATGAGAGAAAGTTGTCCGATGCTAGAATGGTGCCACACAGCATGTGCAAGAGCTAACGTATAGCTACAGCTCATCTCGGAGTAGGACTGATGACAAGCAGTGAAATCAAAGAGGCGGAAT
Organism: Lepilemur ruficaudatus; assembly: GCA_963574885.1. Classification (NCBI taxonomy): domain Eukaryota; kingdom Metazoa; phylum Chordata; class Mammalia; order Primates; family Lepilemuridae; genus Lepilemur; species Lepilemur ruficaudatus. Next base: position 29,713 of record CAUYRT010077728.1, on the reverse strand, counting down.
GGATAGCCAACCCACTCTGTTTCAGACGTCAAGCTGGGACTGCTGATAACACTCACAATTCGATCATGAAGAACAATCCAATAGGGCTCCTTCGAAACCAGAGGAAAGCCTGGTGAAAAATACCACTTATCCAGTATTTTGCCCCAAAGCCTAAAGTAACAGTGCTTTCTCCTTCTTTAAAATTTCCTACTTATCCAGTTTATATCTGTACAATGCAGATGGGTGGCTTCATAACTGGAGAAATTAAGTCAATAATAAACTAAGGAGAAGTGTTTGTGAGTTGGAGTACTCCATACATGACTCTATTCAGTTAATTTAGTACATGCTATTTTCCAGGCAGTAAATCAACTGCATGGTGCTGACTAGACACAAGTAGAAGTCAGAGAAGGGAGACTTCAGGAGAGCTGGAGAAGTCAGGGAAGGCCTCACTGAGGAAAGAGGCTATAAGCTAACAAAGAATGAGTAGGCTTTAGAGACGGTGATGGAAGGAAGAAGGGTTCTAGAGTAAGAATAATGTCTTGTTCACTAACATATCAGAAATACCAAAAACATGTCTCAACAAGCACTATTTGCATGAACAAAGGCTCTAGATACATAACATGTTAACTGGCCAGAAGTAGATCAGATTAGGATGTAAAAACAAAGGTTGGATAGGTAAGGTGGTACCAGAGGATTCACTGACTTGTAAGTCATGTAGACATATTTAGATCTAATAAAGAAAGGCAAAAAATAGTAAAAAATTTTTAAGTGGCAATAATATTAAAGACTTTGAAAATATGAAACACTTCGTTAATTTGCATGATGTCCTTGTATAAGGATATCTTATATGCAACTTTTTCTTTTGGCCAACAGGGAACAAGCTAGCTGTATTTCACCACTAAGTACAAATTATAATTATTAACTCACTGGTAGGGCAGTAATGATCAAACCAATTGCATTCATCCATGATGTAATGTTCTCTCTTGGCACTAATGGCTGACTGCAAGAGGGCAAAAAAGAATACAAATGTGAAATTATAAAAACATTTTAGATGGTTGACAATGGATCTTATTTTGAGAATGTATATAATTCAGAAGATTGACAACTGATCCATTCTAATAAAACAATGGATTTTTGTATTGAATAAAAATGATATATACACAAAAAATAAAGCTTTTGGAATAATACTTCTTCCCCAATCATCATCTCTTATTCTAAGCTGATCTTTAAGAGGATCTTGAAAGACTGTTTTTACAGGCAAGTTAACATTATTTCCAAATTAATGTCAAACAGCCATTAAAGAGTAGAAGTGCAAACAAACCCAGGTCTCCTGACCCTGTCCAGGGCTCATTCCATTACACCTGTATCACAAAGACAAGATCTGGAACCAGCAGGCAGTCATCATCCAATGTGCATTGGCCTTAGGGCCACAGGTTTGTCCAATAGCTCCAAATAAAATACCATTCTCTGTACAAAAAAACAATGAATCTTATGGCATGAAGGAAGATACATACCTTTTTAGGACAACATTTAGAAGCGCATTCCCGACCTCATTGCCTGAAACTGCTAAAGCCATGAGCTCCACACAAGTGACATGCAGAGCATGGGCAGCCGGGTTGGGAAACTCATTGAATCTCCAGTCACAGTTTGGAAAGGGACCAGGAGATTTGCCAGCCATCGGTGCAGACAATTAAAGCAATAACGATTTGATTAACATCTGATTATCAATTTATCTGATTATGAGCTACCAAGAGCTGATTGATCTATAGTCAGATTAAGAGGCAAATAATACAAACCAAATACACGTAAGTTTTACACAACTGAAATGTGCTAACATCAACCATTTGATCAACCACAAGGTATAAATGGTTGGTCTTACAGGTGGGCTTATTCACTTATAACTCTTATAACTGTGCATTATAATAGCGATAGATGCAAGCAAAGTATCACTAGGCTTCATCAGCCCATTTCTTATAATAGTTATTAGACATTAATATTAAAATTATCTTATAGTATTCTCTTATTCCAGAAAATAAATTCCTTTATAGGAAAATAAGTCAATCTCATTTATTTATGTAAAATTTTCCTATCTAGCAAATAGTGGTATAGCCATAGAATATTGCCAAAAACTGTAAATATAAAATCAAAATGAAAAAATAAAACTATGAGTATAACAGCTTTTTCACTAAAAAAAGAAAAATAAGTTTTATCATTAATTTTATGATTTATAAAACATATATTAATAAGGCCATAGCAGGAGAATCGCTTGGGCCCAGGAGTTCAAGACCAACCTAATCAAGAGTAAGACCTCCTCTCTACAAAAAAAAAAATTAGAAATATTAGCTGGGTGTGGTGACACATGCCTGTAGTCCCAGCTACTTGGGAGGATGATGCAGGAGGACTGCTTGAGCCCAGGGGTCTAAGGTTGCAGTGAGCTATGATGACACCACTGCTCTCTAGCCCGGGAGACAGAGCAAGAGTCTGTCTCAAAAAAAAAAAAAAAAAATTATTAATATTTTTAAAAGTATTCAAAGAGTTACTTAAAGCAACAAGATCCTATGTTCTCCAGGAGCACATAGATGCATGTGCTACAATATATAGCTAATTTATTTAAGAATAGGAATTTTTTCTTCGAAACAAATCTCCATAAAGTCTGTTTTAAACACAAATTTTAGTGGAGAGAATTTCAGACTACTTGGCATGATGCTGCTAATTTAAGAATTCAAACCTTTATAGAGGTAAAAGTGAAAATAATCCCTAAAAAAAATTGAAGCCTTGGAATATATAAAAATATTACCTTAAAAAGAAAATATATGTTTTCCTAAGTCAAAATCCTGTTATTTCTGGAGAGTCTGTAAAATCACAATAAAAAGGATATTATCTACTAGTCTGCCAATCAATCTGCAATAGTAGGTATCATCTGGGACCCAAGGATTTTCCTCTCGTGCGTTCATGGCATTTTTCAGGTAAGTGTCACTTAGACACCAGCCCTGTGGTCGATTATCCTTGAGCGAGCCAATGATCGCATGGACAAGTTTTCGTTTGAGAAATTTGCGCTCTCTCAGGTGCATTTCATAATAGTGCAGAGTATTATACAGGTAAGTCACTGGACGATCTGCAAGAAGAAAACAGATCATCACAATGTTTATCCAGTTACTGACAACCGTGAAAAACTAATCCTCTGCTTTCAAAATCACTGAAAAACAGCTCATAAGATTATGAAACTACTGCACATGCTAGGCAACTGTATATAATAAATATTTTAATCTTAGAACAGGCAGAAGGCTCAGAATGCCTCTAGTAATACACCTGTTTGTATTTAAGTGGAAGCAATTCCACTTCTATAAATTTACCCAGCAAAAATGACATATAGCAAGGAATTTCACTGCAGCTGTTTCCACCATCAAAAGATTAGAAACAACCCAGCCAGTCAAAAACAGGGGACATAATGTAAATTATGGCATGCACGAGCTTTTTATGTACTGAAACAAATGATCAACCCTAATATATGATAAAAGTGAAAAACACAAGGTAGAGAACAATGTGTTTATTACATTTTATTTGTGTAAAACAAAACCTTCAGGATATCTAAGGGAGGATACACAAGAGATTGGTAACAGTGGTGGCCTACAGAGAATGAAACTGGCTAGCTGGAGGACAGGGATGGGACTAACTAATTACTTTTCACTGTATACCATTCTGTACCATGTGCACATATTACCCAATCCAAAAGAAATGTTTTTAAAGGAATGCTCACTTGAACCTCATGCCTATCCTATAGTGTTAACACAACTCACATTTCTGCTTTGGTGGAAGGTATCTCAGATTAAAGACTACGAAGAGCTGCCCACTGGACAAATACACTTTGTCCCCATAGTGGCTGCTCTAGGACCTTCATACTTCTGTCACTGACCCTGCCACTATCCAGTTACTATGCTTAAAACTTTAGAGCTGCGTTTGATTTCTTTCTTTCAATGCTCTCCCCATAATCAGCCAGTGAAATCCTGTTCCTTCTTTCTTGATCATTTGTCCCATCTTTCTCATCTTTAATGCCACCATCCTTGTTTAGATACTAATTATACATCTGAACTTTTTGACATGTCTTTGAAATGATTTCCTTCTTCTAAGACATGTTACCAACTATAATTGGATTTATCTTTCTAAAATAATGCTTCCCATGCCATGATCCTACTCAATAACTTCCAGCTGACTATTATCTGCAGGTTATAAAATAAAAACTTACCAGCCTGGCATTCCAGGTGATCTGCAGTCAGGTAAGAATCTCTCTTGCCAGCCATATTTCTAGAATCTAGAACTCTCTGGTAATAATTCTCTATTCAACTGAATGAGACAATTTTTCAAGTATGTCTTATTTTAATCTACCTTCATCATTTTCCCAAATGCTCCCTTCTGCCTAGTATACTCTCTTTTCCCTTCTTCTCATACAAATCATATGCATCACAGTTGAAAGCCTACCCATCTAAGAAGCCTGCCAAGATCTATTTAACTTACAGTAATATCATTCTGTTCTGAACTCATACCTTTATTCATATTTTTATGTTGTATTTTTTATACTTCATGGCATCATCTATAGCAGTTATCCTCAAAAAACTTTTATTTTAGAAAGAGTTAAAACAAAATCTTTAGAACCACTACTACACACAGTCATGCCCAGCCTTTTGTTTACAGAGGAACCAGATGAAATTCAAATTTGAAAAAGCTCACCATGAAATTTATATAAGCCTCCTAGGTGATCCAGTAGTGTCTCCAATGATTTGGATACTGGAAGCAACTCTAAAAATCTGTGGATTACTATGTCAAATACTGGAAGGAATCGTAGACACACATTTCCAAAATAGATGGGCAGATAGGGGGACTGGATCTGTACAGGAGGCTCGACCTGTTCTGCCAGGCCCTCGAAATACAGCTTCTCAGGATATTTCTATGGAAGTGAGGACATGAAAAATGTTTAGTGCATCTATTTTTATTCTCTTAAAAGAGCTAAATAAACTTGAAAATACTGTTTAGAAATTTTTATAAGGAAACATTATAAATTATACTTTATTATACTTTACTTCTTTCTATATTATAAATACTTATGTCTACTACAACTGCAGTTACAATGTATTTCTAACATTAGAGAAACTCTAGAACCTTGAAGTTTAGAGAGCTAATTTACTTCTATACAGACCACAGAGAAAACATTAGAACCATTGAGAAAACAGCTAAATCAATTGATCAAACACCTAAGTATGGGTTTAAAAGGATGATTTGAAACACTAATTAGAATTCATACCTTGTGATAATTCATGTGCTTAGTGTGCCAGTCGTTCTGGAGCCAGTGCTCTGGGGAATTTTCCTTCACAAAGTCACTTACTCGGTTTCTGAAATCATTTGGCTTGAGTAACAGCAATTGAATTATGAAATAACAAACCTGGGCTTCGTTTCCTTCATGACTACGCATGGCCTTTGAAGAACAGAAAAATTATATAAAAATGCCCGAACTATGCAAAAGCAAGGCTCTGCCATTTGATAGTCTAAATATTATTAGAGTAAAATCTCACTATTACTGGAATTGCCTTAGATGTCTAGTCTATTCCAAACCAACCCTTCAGCATTCCTCAAACATATCTGACATTTTTTGGGGGGCCCATTTTAGCGCACCATTCCTTCTGCCTGGAATGTCTATCTTTATTGTTTTTAATTTAATCTGTCCATCACCATCCATTACCTAGGCTGATGTGATAACTCACTGTTTCCTGGCAATATTTTCCCCACATCTCTATCTTATCCTTTTGTTTTATTGATTTAGAGATTTAGCTTATTTCCTCTAATATATGAGAGCTGTCCGGAAACTATCCAGGCAAGTAACCATTCTTGTTATATTAGCAGTGGCTGGATACTTTCTAGACATGCCTCATATGGTAACTACCTTTATATCTATGCTCCACAGCTAGGGAGTTAATATTAACAAACTAAGCCACCCCAAATACCACCACCATAGAATTGTTTTAAATGCAGCATTTTCCAGCCCAGTTCAGTGTCTTTTCTTAAAAATGTGCTTGAAATAGATAACAAAGTCAGGAGAAAAAAACATTCAGGGGATGCTGGGTGACTATGAGAAACATTCAGTTATGACTGTGTACGGAAATGGTGACATTACCACTCTGCAAAGATGTGCAGCCACTTGTTACTACCTGCCTCTAGTGGGAGTCTTTAGAAAATCAACTTGGGGTCTAACTGCTCCTATTTTTAGAGCATCACAAGGTAGGACCCTATCTATTTTATTTACTTCTGTATCTTCTGTGCCTAGAACATAGTAGATACTGAATACACACTTATTAAATGAATGAATAAGGAAATTGGGAAATCTCTAGCTCCTTAGGGAAGGGATACCAATGCTTGATTATAGTATAAATCCATTAAATTCTTCAAGGCAATATAGAGTAGGTCAGCACAAGATCTATCAGTCACACACCTTGATCCAAAAGAGAGTGAGAAAATTTAGACACTTATTTATTCTTACCAGGCAGAGAATTAATCTGTCCAATGTAACAATGTTGTACTTCCATACCATGTCATTAAGAATTTCAATGCATTTATTGAGTTGCTGACCTCCTGCAGAGGTAGAGAACTCATACACCAGGAAATCTGCAAATGTTCTCACGTGGGCTACCAAGGCCCGGGCACCAATTCTCTCTAATACTCTGGAAGGCAGAGAGTAAAACATAAATTCCATTGCTGTATGGCTATAACAGGTTGTCGAATGGAATGTAAATTAGGTTTTTGGCTCACCTGTAGCCAATCTGATTAATATGATCTGTTTCCAAGAGCATTTTCCAGAGAAGACAAAGAAAGAGAGGAGGAGAGCTCTGCACAAAGTGGGTAATGATGTCACTTTCATTGCTCATTGACTTCCACTTCCTATATTCCTCCTCCACGTTTTTTTTCAGATTAAAACGGCTTTCCTGAGGTACATTATTTTGTTTGAAGAATGCCTAAAAGGAAGACCAAAAGTTTATTTCATTGCTAATAGTAAAAAGAGCACTGGATATCAAGTTAAGAAACCAGTTTTAGACTTGATTCTGACATTAATAAACTCTAGGTGACCTTGAGCAACTCAGTAATTAAAGCCTGAATTTCTATACTTGGAAAGTACATAGGCTTGAAGATTATCTGCAAGATTGTTTTTCCTAGATTTCCTAAACAGACATACTAAGCAAGCTTGGAATTCAAACTTCTTCAATCATCTGTTGACACTTCTGCTAATCTTAGAGAAAAAAGAGGGCAAGTATGTATTTACCCTTTGGTTATATATGTTAGTGTCTGTATAAGGAAAATCCATTACACTGGCCCAGTGGTTCTCAGAGTGTGCTCCCAATGCCAGCAGTATCAGTATCACCTGGGTCTTGCAAGAAATGCAAATGCTTAGGCCCAATCCCAGCTCTACACCTCAAGCTCTGAGGCCCATCAAACTGCAGTTTAGGAAGCCCTTCAGGTGATTCTGATAAGTGTGAGAACCACTGCTATAGCCCTATTGAGAGTTATGAAAAGTGGATGCTCATCACGCCTTAAATTTTCTCTGAAAAGTAGAAGATAGAAGAGATTTGCCTTTCTCCATATTAAAAAAGCCAGGTTTACAGTTTTTTGTGTAATTAAAAAAAAATCAGTTAACTATAATATATGTGCACTCTGTGAAGTTTCATTAAATTACATCTCTCCCCATTTCAGTTCTATGAGAGATAAAGAATTTTTCAGGTGATGTGTTAATTTTTATGAGATTCTAAAACTGTTAATTAAGATGAAACCATAATAATTAAATTTCTAGAAACATTTCCAGTCTTAGAGTAGGATAAAGAACAACTTGAGAATTTTGGAAGTAATGACAAACATTTCTTAAAAAACAAATAAAAGCTAACTTTCTTCGGATGTCACCAAGACTAACTCTCTAGAATAACACTGTGCATGGAAAGAAGGATTTCATATGTGTTCGATAAATAATTCAACACCAAATTACCTGTAGAGGGCCTGGAAAACAGCTAAGGGTGTGTGAAGCCCAATTATGAGGAGTAAAACTCATGATGGTCTGAAGTATGTCTTTACACCAAGTTCCCTGAATTGAATCAGAGCCTGTAAAAAAATCTAAACATAAACAAATAGATGTAATCTAGATATAAATGATCATATCTACAACTCATAAAAGATATGATGGAGAAAATCACAAAAATTATGTACACTCAGAATTTCTCTGCAGTGTACTCATTGCTTAACTAGTTATATTCAGCTTAGGACCCAGACTTTCTTAGTTTATGAGTGATTTGGATGATCACACTAGTAAATATGAGCACAATTAGCCAATCTTTTTTATTTTAGGTTGCAGAGTATCAATGATATGACAGTAAAACAGGCCCACCACTATTGCTCACTTAGTTCACTCTGACAATGATTTACCAGTGTTTTATTGTGTCAAGGGAATAGAATTAAGAAAGATTTCTTTTCCAGTGAGTGAAACAACTATATACTACAAGTATAAATCTTTAAATTGAAAAGATTTATATTAAATAATATAGTTTTTTTACATAAATGTATTCGAGGTTGCTAAATTCAAAAACTATTTCTTTAATAAAGCAGTAGTTCTTAAAGTGTGGTCTGGAGACCTCTTGGGAGGGGTCCCTAATATCAATTCAGTGAATGATATCAAAGCTATTTAAATGATAATACCAAGATATCATTGGCTCTCTTACTGCGTTGATATGTGCACTGATGGTACAAAAGCAATGGTGGTAAAATTGCTGGCCCTATGCACAAATCAAATAGCGGGGCTAGACTGTATTAACGGCCATTGTATTTTTTGCTACAGGCTCTCAGTGGGGAAAAAAAGTGCCAGTTTCATTTAAGAATGTTGTTCATGAAGAAGTAAAAATTATTAAATCTCAACATCTATTTTTAATATCCTTTGACAAAATGAGAAGCATGCACAGTGTTCCAGAGTATGATGGGTGTTTTGAGGAAAAGCACTTGAGTGATTGTTTGAACACTGAGTTAAATTAGCTGATTTTTTTTCATGGAATTCCACTTTTACTTGAAAGAACATCTGACAGGAAACTATAGTTATTCAGATTAAGCATTTAGCGGACATTTTCTTGAAAATTAATAGTGAGCTTGTCACTTCAAGGAAAACAAACGATAATATCTTTTACCAATAATAAAATTTGACCTTCCAAGTAAAAATTGGAATTTTGGAAAACTTGTAGCCACCAGCATAACATGACAGCATTCCAAAACTTAAAGACTTTCTTAATAAAATTTGTAGTGATACTACAAATGAAATTTTCTGATACTGTATAATGAAATATATCACCATTCACTAGATCTACGTAACTCAGTGAACCAATATTTTCCAATTAATTCATGAAGTTATAAAATATGTAAGGATTTAAAAATAACAACATATTGCAAGACTAAATGTATAAGCAGACATGAGAATCCAGCTATATTCCTTTATATCAGACATGAAAGAGAGAAGCAAAAATGTGAAACAATGGCACCTCTTCTCACTCAAGTTTTGCTTTGGAAAATATACTTTTTTCATAAAGATGTGTTATTTATGTTAACATGTAATGAGATTAATATTTTAAATAAATTAGTAAATATTTTAAAACTTCTCTATTTCAATATCTAATAGAATAAATATCCACAGATATAATCCATATAAACAGAAAGTCTTTGGGAATTTCAATTTATTTTTTGAGAGTGTAAAGCAGTCCTGAGACCAAAAAGTTTAAGAACCACTACTTAAAAATTATGTAAGATGCTGGAAACTGATGCTCAACCCAGTTAGAATGATGGTATACAGACGAGCTTCCATTACTGTGTGACACAGTGAAGACATCAAAACAACTGGCTTTTTTTGAATAAATGAAAAGTATCTTTTCCATATGTTATACCCATAGTATTTAGTAGAATCCTAGCACACTTTAACTCATCTGTTTTTGTCAGTGTTGGTTGCATTTTCACTGTACCTGTTACGTGAGTTGCTCTAGCTAAGGTCAATATCAAGGCGCGGTTCAGTTCTTCAGATTCTGCTGACAGCACCGTTTTGGGATCACTAAGGAAGCGCGTAAACTGTGGCTGTACCTCTGAGCTACCTAAAGCCGTTATGAGCCTGAGTGCAGTGCTCTCGACACTGAAAGGCAGGGGAACGAAAAGAAATGTGAAAAAGTTATGTGTAAAATTTCAAAATTATGGAATTAAATCTAATTCTAGGTTAATCATAAAGGGAGAACATGCAAACTATGCATATCCCGTCTTTGACTTAAAAAAAACACTCATCTTTTGTTTGAGAATAAACATTGCTTAATTTGTTTAAAAAAACTTGGGGTGTCAAATTTTATAGTGAAAACCTTACGACATTTTTATACATTTGAAAAAGATAGCTTACAGCCTACAGGACTAAAAATATCACCTGGATATACAATATTTCAAAAATTATATTTTTTCTATCTAAAATATATTTTAATTCAAAGCAAAAGCAAAATGACATAACACTTCAACCATAATCTGAAGTATATTTAAATCCAGCATTCTAAATGGCTAAATTAGAAGATAATAATAAAAGCCTTGGAGTACTAATTCTCAGTGAAAAAATCCCAAGTACTCAACTATGTAAATCAAGTTCTATTTAAAAAACTCAATTCCACTCCTATATGAGAAATAAAATACCTTAGAAGCAGAGGAGTTTTATGACAAATGAATTAAAAAAAAATTATAAGGTAAAGGATTAAGATCCCATCTCCAACAAAGTTTCTAATAAATCTTAAGGATAGACAGCCTTCAATGAGCTCACCAGAGATGGAGCTGGTTCTGGTTTGTTTGTGCGACTGCAGCCAAAGTATGAAGATGACTCAGGAGCTGAACTCTGTAATGAGGCTGAATGTGGTGCATCCGGTAGCTGAACATCTCAAGAAGTGTGTGCAAGATCCCCCATGCGTGTGACTTGAAAACAGTTGGCAAAAGCTGACCTGGAGGAACAAGACAATTTAAGGCATCGATTATTAAAAGCTATGCATTAAAACGTATTTGAAGAAAGTTACCTTGGGTAAAATGTATGTAAAGATTTGATCATGAAAATAAATACACACACACACACACACACACACACACATATACATATAAATTCTCCATATTTTCTACTTTAATAGTAAGGAAAAAATCCAGATCCTAAAACTTCCTCACTTTTAAATTACCTTCTCAGTTATCTTCTAAATTATTTTTGGAAAGTTAGTGTTCCCAACTTTTCATAGTATGAGGTTCACTTTTTAATACGGAAAATTTTATCACACCCACCCTTGTTCGGGGTAGGTGTGATAGTTTTATTCAACTCTCAATTATCTGAGAAGGGTTACTATGCTTAAAATTAAAGTTTATGCTGCCCTGGTAAAAAGTTAGAATTAGCATGAATCAAAAAAACACTTCCATAATAGAAAGTATCTATTATTTAGAACCGTATAATAACTTACAGATGTTATAAGGCATCTTCTGCAATGTAGGAAAAGTCCTTCCCTATTGCAAGGCAGACTAAGCACGCACTGGAGGACAGCATTGCTTCCTCGGGGCAGAATCTACTTGCTTGAGGACAGGGACCCTTTCCATCCTGCTCACTGAGTTCTAAGTACTTAGCACATTTGCCTTTTCTTATCACTTTACTTAAAAATGCAACACCGTCCCCTGACTCACACTTCCTATCCCTCTTTTTTTGCTTTATTTTTCTCTAGAACACCTATCACCTGACATATTGCACATTTCGTTTATTTACTTTATTGCCCCCCTCATTAGCATGTAAGCTCCATGCTGGTAGTTACTTTTGTTCTCTGCTATATCCCAGCCCCTGAAGAGTACCTGTTGAATCAACGAATGGGTTAACGGTTATAAACACCAGAAAGTTCCGTCTTACTGATAAATCCTTTGATGCCCAAAGACTCTATCTCCATATAGACCAATAAACGACTATAAGTTTCCACTAGGGCTGGAGCCAAGGCCACACTGGATTTTGCATGAGCAAGTTTTATCACCCTGGTTGCAATGCTGTGAATAAGGCTGAGGAGAAAAAAAGGGAAGAAAAATCCACATTTATGACATAAATATAGGGGTTACTCTACTTATAGGAAACCTAGTATAAATCTGAACTTATGTAACTCCAATGAAGCTTGATTCATTTAAGATATTTAAGTTGTACAGGGCACTTGGTAATGATACACTTACTGCACAACATGGGACTAATTCCTGTTTCTATGGTGCTTTCAGTATGCATCGGGATCCCTCTGTTCACAGAAAAACAAACTTTGGGTACGACTCATAAGAGCATGCTTGACTGATTTTAGTCTGTTTTGCTTTTCAAATGATGTAACAAAATGCCTTTGAGAAATTACATAACTTTTGTCACAGATTTACTTACTATCACTGCTAAGACCCAAATGTTAGGTTCTATTAGAGCTGTGCTCAAATCTGTCACATATGCAGGTGAAGAACATGTATGATTCTATCACCATGTTTACCATTTGAAAAAGAAGTTGGCTTTACTATAACTGATGCCCTACACCTGGAGGTCCACGAATGCATTCTCTTCGGCTTACACAGTTTTGTTTTCAGTTTGAGCCAGTACTTGAAAGCTGAAAGACTAGAAATAAAAATCTGGATTTCTAGCCCTTCTCAAAAAATTTTGGAAGATCTAGCTACACTAGTCCTCATACTGTATACATTAGTTAAAGTGGCAGCCCCAAGAGGTGAGCCCCACACTCTCCAGTTGGCCTAAGTCTCCTGCACACATACACACACCTCCACGTGCACTGACATCTGGTTTCCCATCACTCGGGGCCAGGCTTCACTCATCTACATTCTTAGCTTGGCTCTACAGGGTGCTTGAGGTTCTGGAATCACATCCAACATAGCCTTTTCTTTTAGAAACCATAATGTCAATTCTAAAAGTGTCCCTATAGGTCCCTATAATCAATACAGTGAAAACCTTAAAATTTTCACACTTCTGCACTCAGCAATTCTATTTCCGGCAAATTATTTAATGAAAATGTAATTGTGGATGGCGGGAAAGACAGCCATAAAGATAGTTTTTTTTGCTATCTTTATAATACTAAGACATTGCAAATAACCTCAATATTCAACAATGTAGAAGTAGATAAATCATATTTAGCTACACAAAAAGCAACTTTGTAGCAATTTAAAAAATTGATTTTGAAGACTACTAGACCTGAAAAGGTGTTTGACTATTATGGGGGAAAGGTGATTATAAAACAAAAAAATAAAAATAAAAAAACCCATATAATTTATATATTTATCCATAGGGGAAAAACCCCTAAGAATATATATAAATACAAAAAAGTTTTACAATGCTTATCTCTCATGAAGGGATTATGGCAATTATTTTCTTTAGGTTTATTTGTACACTCTAGAATTCCTATAATAAACAATATTCATTTTTGTAACAAGATATTAATAAATCTATTTTTTTAAATACACCTGACCATAAAATACACACATACAATTATGAAATCAAAGTTTACACTATACTGACATCAATTCCCCGACATGGGACCAAATAAATAAAAAGAACATACCTCATTTTGGCATGAACTGTCAGTGAATCCAGGAGGTTCATTGGTAAGGGAGTTATCGATCCTGAGGCCAAACAGCTGGTTCCAGGGAGAGGTATCCTCATAATTCCATTTCCATAAATAGTTTCTACCAGAGCTCCCATGGGTAATGTAAAACATTCTGAATTTGTAGAGTATGCATTACACAACAGGGCAATCTTATAGTCATTCATTTGTAAACTTTTATTTCTCAGACTCTGCTGGAGAAACCTAAAAATCCGTTTTATTAAACAGAAAAAATGCAAATAATTTTCATAAAGTTAACTTACATTTTTTTTTAAAAGTTCAATTTTATGCAACTATTTATTTGTGCTATCTTTGTTTCTACAGGTATTATCATTTCTGGGTGAAAATTAGAATGGAAACACATAGAAGTTTGGGTAGCATTTCAGAAGACAAATAATTATAAGGTAAAAATTAATGGGTATTTGTTTAGTATATTCTACATATACAGCACTGTATTAGGCTAAGTTTCAGAGAATGAAGAACTAACTCACAAATCCATGAACTAGGTTTCTATTTATTATCTATTTAAGCACAACAATATGCCTTCATTATACATACTACCATGAAAATATGGTTAAGTGATATCTCAGAAAGTGAAAGCCAAATGAAATATTAAGTCTGACTACCCTATAAGCTCTCATGAAGAGATGTGGCAGTCCTTTTCAGAAGTTCCTAGCACCCTTGACTGGAGTACAGTCTCAGGACATCTTCTTTGAGTGATCACAGCTTTGGAAGGGATGTAAGGGAGCACGTCAGTCACATAAATTCAGTCAATCCCGGCAGCCCAGGGAGTGAACGGCATCTCAGTCAGATCACGCCTAAGTCCCAAGTACTTGAGAAGTTTTGAAACATTTTCACATTAATAAAAATCAATATGCTTCCATTAAATTAATGACTTTAAAGTGAAACATATAAAAACAAAGATCAGCACTGAAAAATTTTTAAAAAATCTATACATAGAAGCAGGATTATTCTTCTGGTAGTTTCCTGATACAGGTACTGTTCAGATTCTCGTTATGACATATACACTAAATATTCATCCCTACCCTACCTCCAGCGGGTGTGGGGAGACTTCCAAATTTCACACAAATACTGAGACCAGTATTAGTCTTCAAGCCACTATTTATTAAACAAGAAAGTTAAATGTCAAACAAGAAATCACTTACTCATGGTGAAGTTTTAGGGAATGGGGTATTGGAATCTGTAGCTTGGAGTTGTCATTTTGAGCTTTTCTATTGAGATGAATCCAAATACAAGTCATTGCAAAGGCATGAGTTGACTGGGGTTTGTTAATATCAGGAACAGGGATACACTGAAAAATAACAATTTGCATATTATAGGAAAGAGAAGAATTAAATAATTATATGTATTTTAGTAATCCACTTCTGATATATCTCTTTTTAAAATATGCTATCTTAATTTAGCCCCAATGGTTCTTTGACTATTTAATAATACAAATCAGGTCTAATAGCCATAAAAGTTTGAAACTATTACAAGATGTTTTACTTGGCATGTTTTTACTTGCCAAAAAAGTAACAGAAATTCACAAGTGCTCAGTCAAGCTTTTCCTACTATCGCAGAGCATTCTTAAACAAAAATCATTTTCAAATTTTTATTTTTAAAAATTGAAAACACATCATTATGAAATCTTACTGTGATAAACACACTGAAAACATAGAATTTCTAAAAGTCTCAGAATACTTTTCAAGAACATGTAACAGAGGTTGGGTGCAGTGGCTCACACCTGTAATTCTAACACTTTGGGAGAATAAGGTGGGAGGATCGCTTGAGGCCAGGAGTTTGAGACCAACATGGGCAACACAGTGAGACCTCATCTCTAAAAAAGATTTTAAAAACATTATTCATCTGTGGTGCCATGCGCCTGTAGTCCCAGTCACTAGAGAGACTGAGGTGGGAGGATCACTTGAGCCCAAGAGTTTGAGGTTACAGTAAACTGTGATCAGGCCACTGCCCTCTAGCCTGGGTGACAGAGTTAAAAAACAAACAAACAAATACATAAAATCTAAGAAATATTCAATCTAAATGACTATCATTAAACATATTGAATATTGATGGGTGAAATGATATGGATATCTGGAATTTTCTTTAAAATTGTCCAGCATTAACAAAAAAGGAGGGAAAGATGAAACAAGAATATTTCTTGGCGATGGGTAAATGGGGAGTTGCTGTTCTATTTACTCTACTTTTTGCGTATGTTTAAAAATTTCCCTAATGAAATGCTTTTTAAAAATGGGAATCTTCAAAATATATCACATTTTACTCAAATTTCTTGTATAATAAAACACAGAGGGAACACACTGAGACTCAACTAACAAACAATAGATATTAATAGACATTGTTATTATCTGGCCATTCAATGTATAGCTTTAGTGCTTTTTAAAATTGTAGACCTACTTAGAACGTAGAGAAAGAGCTGGCTGTACTTCATATTGGATTGTGATTTAGCATAAACTTTAGAAATAATCTAGTTCAATTCCTTCATATTACACACGAATAAACTAATGTCAAAAGAGACTGAATGTCCTTCCCATGATCATGGTTAGCAACAGAATTGGGAAAAGAACTCATCTAAATCCAGTGCTCTTTTCACAAAATCACACTGAACTCCTCAAACATAAATTAGACAGAATTTATTCATCACATTGTTTACTATTCAGCAAAACTTACTTCTTTTTCTGGGTAGAGCAAGTCAAAGAGCTTCATGACAGGGAGAAAATCAGCTAGTGCATTTTTCTGAATACTTCCAGAAATGAATTGCAGGAGAACCCACATCAGATGATCTCTGCCTTTAATCAGGCCTCGCCCTGCTAACTGTAAAAGATGTTTAAATATACATGTGTACACAGCTACTTAAAGAGATGAACGTAGGAAATTTTATTGTTGTTGTTGCTGCTGTTTGTTTTGTTTTTTAAAGGAGAAAACCAGGTCTCTGATCTTAGTAAGCATCTAACTTTGACACTTAGTAATAGTAACTATTTGGTCTCAATTCAAGACACACCATGCAAAGCAAGTTATTTTAAAATTACATATGTGTTTTCTCCTGCTCTCCAAAATAACTACGCATATCAAACATTCAGTGTTTTAGAATATAATCAAATTGATTACATGTGCATGAAAATCAAGTTTAATATGGGATAATTCTTATTAAAAATATCTCACCAAAATATGTGGTATACGTTATTATAAGAAAAAGGATTTTTTTTTTTTAAATTTCAAATTATCACGGACTGGTTATCATAAAACACTTTTCCTGATTTCCATTGATTATAGCAGAAACCAGTAGTGGTGGGGGAGGGATGGTGGTTAAAAGAATTTTAACAACTTTTTAAAAAAATTTTCCCCAAAATAATTTACGCTATAGAGATGTTATAGGTATAACAACATTTATTCTATTCTCATTCAACATTCCTAAAACCTATGGTGAAAACCAACTCTTCCCACAAACTTACTCTTCCACTTGTCTTCCCTTTCTTGGATTCACTGTCCTACCCTTTTATTCATTACCAGAGTAGAAACCAGTGAGCGAGCCTAGACTCCAGTTCCCCCCTCTGTTAGCTGTCAGTCACCTGCTCCTATTCACCCTCCTCAGCATACCTAATCTCTGGCTCTCCGTCTCTGTCCTGGTTTAGGCCCTCAGCATCTTTCCCCCAGTCCACTGCAGGGTCTCTTTGCCTCTGGTTTTGCCCCCATCCATCTCTACACTACCATCTTCCTCCATGTGGCCATTAGCAGTAATTTTTCCAACTATGCATGATGATGCCATTCCCTTCCTCATTGCCTGCAAAAGAAAATCTAAACTCCTTAAAACAGGCATGTGGCCATATAACGTTCTCCATGTCTGCCTTTGCCTTCCTGCCTTCCTTATCTCGCCAACACTTCCCCTTTTGATTTTTCCCCTTTATATTTTCCCTTACAGTACTCATACACCTATATCCCTTTTCGAATGATGATCCTGTTACTAGGGAAACATTTTCCTATCTTTTTCTCTTAGCAAATTTCTATTCAACCTTTAAGCATTAGCTTAAAGATCTCTTTGATAAAGTCATTCCTGATGTCTTTGATAGGGACCATTTCCTTTAATTCTTATTGCAGGGAACCATGTTTCCATTATGACAACCATCATGTTATAATCAAGTTGTCTATACATATATCTTCCCCTCCAGTAAGGTGCTCCTTGAGGATATTACAGTGGCTTTTCATCTTGTATCCCCTGGTGCTGCACTGAGAATATGTGGAGTGAATGACTTAATCCACTTCTTACAGTGACATGTTAAGAAACAATAAAAACATTGACCAGGACAGCAATTAGGATTCAGACTTTCTGCCAGTGCTGAAATCACTGGGGAATGCCCATATCAGCTTAAAACATACTAATTAGAGGTGAAGTTGCTCTGACCAAAAGATTTAGTACACACCTTCTGATGAAGAGAAAGAACCATATGTGGAAAACTTGCAAACTGGAAAAGCACAAAGAAAATGAGCTGACTCGAGAGATGCTGCCACAGGAGTTGGCTCGTTCCCCCATCGTCAAACTTCTCTTCAGTCTCGGATCGCTCCATAGCGTAAACCACCAGATCCACCAACTGGTCCTCCAGCACAGGGCAGCGCTGCTTGTGCTGTAGGGCAGAGATTAAATACAGTATTCCAAAAGCCTCTCGGTTAGTTTCAGAAGTTACCAGTTAATGGGCATTAATTGTAACAAGAGGCTGAGAAGCATGGAATGAAGTTGAACTTAAGAAGTTAAGGTTAGATTTTGTCTATTAAAGCTGCATCATGTTATTTTATCATAGAGGATGAGTTTCATGGGAAATTATTTTCTTCAGGTTTCCCGCAAGACAGACTACCCATTAACTTTTGACTTCCACTGTGGACATTATTGGTTCACATTTGACAAAGGGCACTGCACAAGAGACAATTTTGTTATTTATTCTTTGAAAAAAGGTAACATTTTAAAAGGCATATATGGAATGAGGATAGCAGTATTAATTTTGCAATATAACTCAAAATATAAAAACCCTGGATTTCCAGGGATCAAATGCAGTGATACAGCAAATAAAGCAGTATTTGGATCTATTTATTTTAAGGTAACCACCACAGGTTTATACTAACTTTATATACAGAGGTATATCTAAATAGCGCCAGAATACCCAATGTCTCTTTTCCAGTGTTTGGTATTGATCCTGATACTGAAATAGAATGAAATGGAAACCTCCTGTGCCGAAAAAAAAAAAAAAAATTGATCTCTGCTCTTCCCTCTTGGAAGCCAAACATAATGCAGCTTTAATTTTAAATTAGACCATTTTAAAATCTAAAACAAGAAAAAGAATTGACTTTAAACACTAAACATGAAAATGCAACTTCCCTTTCTACAGGCAAAAAGATTTGTGTTTTTAAGCAATTTAAGAAATAAATACTTTTTTCAGTAAAAGTAAAGTCATACTTCAAGCCATTTTCGTATTTCCTTTATAAATGTTATATGACTTAGTAGAAGGCAGTTGGAAGCCTTTCTAGTGAATACAATCACTAAAATTGTATATTCCCCTAAGCTTTAGATGTGATTATCAGTCTTTTGCCATGAAAAAGGGATATGATTTCTTTAAATTTAGGGAAAAATGCAAAATGGGGACAAATTTGGAAATAAACAAGACATAATGAGTAGCATCCCCTCTTTTGCATGCTCTTTGCCAGCTCCAAACTTGTAAAGCTCCAATATAGCTGTACTTTCTTAAAACATGCAAATAAACAAACATCTATCCAAACAGTAAGCATCAATGGTTGTTCCATAGTTTTTCCAAGAACACAATGCCATGATCACAGTTCAACCACATTACAGGTTTACAGATAGCAGTATTAACACCACCAGTTAAGACTACAGTACTTTTCCTCCAAATGTCATTATCATTATGAAGCAGAGCAAAGTGCAACAGACAACACTACAGACTAGTTCTTAAATCAGCATGCAAAACTACTGTGTACAGGGCTTGAAATTCACTAGTTCTGCCAACCACCAACAACCTAAGAAATGTGTCAGACAACACAAATTTAGAGTAAGATCATTCAAAGTATACAAGAGTCAGAAAAAATTGTGAAAAGAAGTAAAGCCAGGATTTCCAGTAGGAATTTTTCACTAGTGTTGGAAATTTGCTTCTAGTTTGCAAACTAACCAATTTGTCATCTATTTCTCCATCCATGAGGGTCTTCAATCAATCTGCTTAAGGAAAAAAGAGCAAGCTAAATAAAATTGGTTTTTAGCACCTGAGTCACTTTGGAGTTTCTTTTTTTAATATTAGCTATTTATTTTTAAAAACTGGATTTTCACCTATATATTTTTAGGCATATAATAATAGTCATAGAGTTAATGATTAAAAAAGGAAAGCCAAAGATACTAAGATTTTGACAAAGCAAGAAAAATAGGAAATTTACAGTTAAAGCTGATAGTCTGTCAATACATGCCGTGACTTAAAGCTACCCCCAACTTTTCTGCTAAGAATTAACTCAGTCAGAAATCTCTACAGTGCCTAATGCCCTGGTAATTGGCAGTAGCAGAATATCTATCAGGATTAACTATAAATCTCCCAGGTGTTTCTGGCTATTGCCAAGGATATTTCTCAAACCAAATCTAAAGATAGCTTAAACATGTTACTTTATCTGCCAATTGTGATAATATCAAAAAAGAAAAATCTGAAATATAATTTGTGCTAACTGCTTTATAATAATAGTTTTGCATTAGTTTTTCCCTTGTTATAAAAAGAGATAGGTACATTAAAATTAAGAGTCTACCACCTAGCAGGTGGTTTTACAATGTGGAACAAACATTTGTAAAGCAGTCTAAGGATCTACGAATAAAGGTTCATTGTCTATCACTAAGCTAAGATACTTCTGTAAGTCAATGGATGCTATCTATCTCTACGGCTATTCACATCTTGCTCTCTGAAAGCTTTAGCAAATTTAAGGCTTCAAGATACTGGCATATAAAGTTGAATTTGTTAGTTTACATCATATCTATATGCATATTTAATTAAAATCTGTTTTATGGATAAGAATATCTAAATTCAATATTTTAATTATTCTATGTCTAGATAATAGGATAAACTATACTGGAATCTTGTTTTAAATTTTCAGCTTTAATAAAAGCTAAAAATCAGGCATAAGGTATTAATAGAAACGTTAATATTAACCCCCACCCATGCCCCTGCTTCCTTGCCACCACCATTTCAAACAGCAAACGACAGTGCTTTTCAGTCCTGGTATCCCATATTCTATATGGAATATTACTTGACACTTTTTATGTGACAATTCTGGTAATGCTTTTGCAGTAAAAATTTAACTTATTGTACTTAGGTGAGTGTAAATTAATTTTAAATTCTAATTTCCAAGCTATAAATCAATTTTAAAGCAATACCTGTTTAGGGCAAGTTGGGAAGAAAAATCCCTTTCAACATCATTTATCAAATTCTCTGCTTTAACCAAGAAAGCTGCCAAGAGTAAAACAGAGCCCTATACCAATTAATACACTTTCAATGGTGTCTTTCAAAGATATTTATAACTTTACAAGTGATTAGTTTAAGACAAACTAAATAATGAATATTTCACTATCTGACTGCAGCCAGATTTCATATACCATCATATAACAGCTTGAGGAGTATCTGTTTTGTGATGCTTTTACTCAGCAGGAAGAATACAAATTCTCATGAAGCACACAAAACGAGATTTTTCCACTATGAATTTAAGTCTAGCATTTCACCTCGCTGGTCACAGAACTGAGCTATTTATGACCTTCTGAATATGACTGATGTTAGGATACAATAAAGCCCAATTCCTACTGGAAAATGCAGTATGAACAGCTCTTAAAAGGGTTTCAAGTTTTAAGTAAATTATTGCATTGCTAGAGAAAGGACAAGAAAGTATAGTGTAGGATATAGTTCTGTAATGATAAAAGATGTGATACACAACTTGGTTATTTTTAATCATATGCTTCTTATACTGTGTGTTCTCATTTTCTATTCTATTTTCCAGTAGGTAAAAATAATATATCAAGTCAATTCAGCATATTATCTTCCAGCTACAAGTTCCCTCACTACAGAGTTTTCTATGAAAACAATTACTGATGAATTGTGAATTTTTGACAATGTTTACACTACAGTGGGACCAATACTAATAATGTTCTGTCAGCATTTCCATTATAAACTTTATTTTTTATGGATTTATGTCTTAGTCATAAACTTTTTTTAGGTTGAAACTTGTTATTGAAATGATCAGATCAGAAATACTCTCAATTGTTTTGTCAATTTCTAGTTTGAAAAGAGCTGCTCCCCAAAAGAAAAAAGCTAAGGATAGCTAAAGATATTTTGGGGAAGGTACTAGCAGCTCAAACGACCATGGGTACATTTATCTACTGAACTGCAAAAAATTGAGTCAAGTGTGACTTAAAGTTGATTACAAAAATTAGTTTGAAGACATAGCATGAAGCATTCTTTCAAAGTTAACTGAATACTTACCTCTAATTCAAGTGAAAGTTGATCAGAATCAATGACTTGGTATTTAAGATGTTTATTTGACAGATCATAATGAGGTAACTGTCAGATACTCTAGTGTGAAGCAGTTTTAGTTTCACATGTACAAAGGCTTGTCCAAACAAGTAAACTTGGCAAATTTTTCAGAAGAAAAAACTTAAAATAATAAAAGAGATACTGCTACTAGGGTGAGGTTTGGCATGCAAAGTTTCAACACTGAGCAAGTTTTATGGCCAAGCTATATGTCCTTAAAAATAGGGCTTTATAAATGGAAGCACTGGCACAACCTTCACTATAGTATTGCAAACAGTAACGCTATTTTATATAACCTAGACAAGAATGTCTTTTTAAAATCAAAAAGCTGGTTTATTTTAATATGTTGGGCTCAAAAATTTTTAACAAAAATAATTGGAACCACTATTTTGTTTAAAATATCAAAGGTGAAAAGTCCTGGAACAGACTTGGGACTGTATAAGAGTTTGCTTTATAAAGTTTGGCCACAGTGTTTTTCTCCCACTGCAGATGAGCTTCAGCTGAGAGGAGCTCACTCTAGGAGGAGGGCACTTCTGGCAAAGACTGGCAAAGAATAGTGTTTGTCAAGCAGGTGTGGGGTCACCTAAGAGTGTGACTTTTCTTAGTCAATCCCCAGGTTTCCAAAAAAGCCTTTCCTGTATAAAGTTTACCACTCCAACTTTTAAAAGCAGCATATCTCTATTAAAGTGCTTCTTTTTTGTGTTATTTTTAATTTGTTTTTGTTTTAAGGCAAAGAAACTTAAGTATTTTTGTTGTTGTTATTATTTATTTATTTGTTTTAACTATCTGGAAAGATAAAGGCCACCACAAATCTTTCCATCTCTGAAAATTCTACCAGGCTAGCTTTAGCCCTAAAGTATGAAAAACAGTAAAATGGAGTGGGAAGGAAAACAACCCATCAAAAAATGACAGGCTTTATTGAGTGCCAGGTGTTGTCTCTTTGTTTAAAAAAAAAAAAAAAAAAAAAAGAATTTTAAAAAAAAAAACACCAAAAAAAAAAAAAACCAAAAACCAAAAACCAAAAAAAAAACCGCAAAACCAAAAACAATCCACCAAAAATAACTCTCATATCCCAAGAAGAAATTTTTTTTTTAGTGGCCTTGGTCTCAGCATGGTCCTGCCAATTTCAAGCCCCGACCATACACGTATTCTCTAAATGGAATCAGTGGCTACAAAGCGGCCAGCGTATCGTTAGTCACAATACAACAGTAAGGTTGTGAACATACCTGAGCAATGTTCAAGGTCTAGAGCATTGGAGGATGGGCAGGACAAGACAGGACAGAACAAAAATAAAGGAAGAAAAAAAGAAAAGACAAAACAGTGACTATGAGGCCAGCCTCAAGGAACCCAGAGTCAGCACAAACCCTCCCACATGTTAAACCACCAAAAATAAGCAAACATACACCAAAAAAAAAAAAAAAAAAAGAAGAAGAAGAAAAATAATCAGCAAGGAGGCCATGCTGCTGATTCCAAGGGTTGTAAAAATGGACACCCAAAAAACAAAAACAGTCAAAAAGTATGGTTAAGTCATGTGTCGGTTTCTCTGGCAAAAGGTATACTTGAAACTGGCCTTATAGAAAAAAAAGCAATGCAAAATAAACCAACTTTTAAAATATCTCCTTTTTAATTTAAACAATCTTAAAGCAATATATAAATGATTGGAATAATATGTTGTTTAATAAACCATATATTTTAAAAAATCACCAAATAGTTCTTAACTGTTTTGCTCAGTTAGCTATAGCAAAGAAAAGAGAAAAGAATAGTGCAGATTCTATGCAAAATTTACTAGGTTTCTGGCATAGTACAGTACCTGCTTATTTAAACCTAGCATATTGCAGACCATATCCCTGGAATAAGGCTGCTCCAATACATATCTCAACAAAGCAGTCTGTGGTTCAAACAGATCCTTTAAAGAAAATAAAAAAAATCATTGCTTCAAGATCAACATAGATGTTAATTCAAATTATTTGAAATTGAGATCAAAAATTCCTCTAAAGGCACTTGTTACCTTCAGACAGTAGGCAGTATCTAGTGAGAAAAAAAAAAAATCATAGGATTTTAGTGCTTACAGTTAATCTGTTCCCACCCTCATTTGACAACTGAGGTGAAGGGACTTGCCCAAAGACATACAGAGGGTAACCATAAAGATGACACTAGAACCAGATCTTCCAGTCCCCCTTCCCCAGTGTATTTTCCACTTTACTTTCCTGAAAACATTAAAGGTTTACATTTTTTTTTTTAATTTTAGAGTTTCACAACATCAATTTATATAGATTTTGTCCTTGGTAATAATATTCCTTAGACACAAAGAGGTATCATTATTAAAAAGACCTTTGCTTCCTTTCTGTTAAACTCGACCAGTCAATTTTCTAGAAGTGTTTCTAGGCATATAAGTATACAATTTCTGATAATCAAATTCAGTCTATAATAAATATTACTAGAAGGCTATATATTTAAAAAAATCTTTTTCAGAGTTTGCGGCTATTTTTTCAAATGACAGCCCAAAAGTGTATCCAATATGTCTTGATTACAGGCCAACCAATCCCTCATTTCCCTACTAAGATTCCCAAAATAGCTCTTTGGTTCTTAAACAGTAAATCTTGAGAGAAATAGATGAAATAGTCATATGCTTATTTATATTTGTGAATTTAGCTCATGCATATTTGAAAAGTTAACTTATACTTATTAAATATAAAAGATTTCATTCTAGTTTATCCTAACTCTTCCATGAAAGCTAGACAGCTTCTGAGTCATCTGATAGTTTTCTAGAGCACATCATTTTCACTTCTGTTTTTGGAGACATAGCATGTTGATACAGTCAATGAAAAGTTTATCTCAAGTACAATCTGCATAATGTTATCTGTGTTTTATTCTTTTAAAGGTCCCTCGGATGGATAAATAAAAAGAAAGAAAATCACTTTACTTACTTATTTTTAAGACAATCTTTAAAAAACTGTTCAACTTGGAGATAAAAACCTTAGAAACATTTACTATGTTAAATTTCTTACCATTTTCTCTATTAAATTGATTCCCATCAGGCTGTAGTCTCCCTCAATTCACCCCAGCTAACGTAATGTCTCTGTTTTCTACCCCTTTCTTTATTTTAATACTAAAATATCTGGGAAAGGGGTATGGGTACAAAAGCATTCACTTCAATGTATTAGTTTTAAGGAATTCCTTAGGGCATTTTAAATCAGAATAATCAGTTCTTGTTTTATGTAGAAGTTTTTACAGCAAGAACTGACTGAATGTAGCTGTAGTTATAAGAAGAGAAACTATACCCAAAGAAGTATCAGTTCAATCAGCAAGATTACTCACTAATGCAAAAATTTAGGAGTAGTGCCCCTTAAATGGTACATTAAAATTTCAGTGATTTGAAAAGTAAACCCTCTGTCCTTTAGAATTAAACTCAGAAATGCGATTTCAGGTACAGTCACATTAGTCCTAAGCAGCATGGTAAGGAAAGAATTTTCTGTTCAGAAATCTAATCAGAGGAATGGAGACTAGTTTCCAAACACTCTCTTAAAAGTGTAAACAGAATTTCCAAATTTGGAAAGGACAAATGACTTGATAGCATCTGGAATCAGACTGAGTTCACATTCTGGCTCTACTACTTGTTAAATGTGGGGCCTCAGTCAAGAAATTAATTTAAAATTTCAGTTTTCTATCTCTAAATACTTTGCCCAGGAAGACCACTGAGGCATAAACACCCACAATAGCACAAACCACTGGGTATATTTGTATACTGGAATAATGTGATAAATCATAAACTATTTTTTATTAAACATTTACTTCTTCAGACTGTGTAGTGACAATTTAGTAAATACATTATAATCAAGGACGAAAACTGCTGGATGGACCAGAAGTTCCATTATATTTAGCAACATACCTTATCATATGGCAAAAGGCCTTTCAAAGGAAAACGAAGAGTAGCAGGATCCAATTTCCATGAATTACAAATGGCGCCTGAGTTATTTACAACTGGCAGAAGACTGCAGCGGCCTGTTATGTATCACAAAGATGTTTTTAAGTAAATGTGAAACAGAGCATGAATATATACAAACCAGGCATTAGTTTAAAAATGGTTTAAAAAAGTTTTAATGAGACTGAAGTTTGGGAATTTTCTTTATGTTTAGTCCAGATGTTTGTAGATCAATTTGTACAGGCCTCCCAAACTCAAAAATGTTGCATTTTGTCCAAGTGTCTAAGACAGAGGTAAGAAAACTTCAATCTATGTGCCAAATCCACCTGCCATCTGTTTTTGTAACATTTTATTGGAACATAGGTGCTTTTGCAGTACAGTGGCAGAGGTGAGTAGTTGCAACAGATTATATATCTCACAAAGCTTAAAGTATTCACTATATGATCCCTTTTAGAAAAAGTTTGAGACCACTAGTCCAGGATCAACATGGTTAACTTTATGCAGGATATCCCTAGAGGCTTTAGATGTAACATATGACCATCAGCTTGTACATCCAACTACCTAACAAATATTATCACTTGGATGTCCCACAAGCACTTTGAGCTCAAGCTTGTCTTAAAATAAATTCATCATCATCCTCCTCAAACCTGCTTCACTTCCATAATTCATAAAATGTTATCCATATCCACTCAGTTACAAAAGCTAGAAACCTGCAAATTATCTGTGTAGTAACTATTTAGCTTATTTTTGTATTTCCGGTATCTAGAACAGTACCCGGCTCACAGGAAGTGTTCAGTATTTGATCATTGAATAAATAGCCATCTATAATCCTAAACAGTTCTGAAGCCACCATAATTTCTAGAAATAATTCAGTGCAGTGGGCACTGAAAAAAATTGCCAAATCACATGGTTATTTTTAAAAGAAAGTTTGGAGAATCTAATAAAACATAAGAAAATGGGAAACAAGATACATGAAATAAAGAGCAAAAGTGTGAATTAGAATGGGCTGAATGAGCCTGATACTCTCATGTTCTGTGGCCACAGGGAAACACGTATGTTGAGGCTTTCAGTTGCCCAGAGATTCTATGGTGCTTTCCTGGCTATATTAAAGAATCTTTCTAATCAACAGGAAACCCACTTTCTAGAATGGTTTACCTGAAGCTTAGACCATTACAGATAGTTGCTTTTCCCTCCCTACACTCAGCACACAAAGTACCTAAAAACATGTGATAGGTATTGTATTTAAGCTCCTAGAGAGTCACTAAAAAAATAAGCCACCAAGACATGTATAAGAGACCATCCTTCAGCTTTGTTCAATAGTCAGATCACTAAACATCAGGTACTATTTGGTATATTTTAAATTATAATCCTACCACAAATGGAATTTATCCTTGCTGTGGGCCTGAAGGTATCCACAAAGTCTGATACTAGGTTTCCAAGTAACTAAAAAAAAAGAGAGAGAGAGAGCACAAGGGAGTGACAGGGAGAGGGTAGGGAGAGAGAGATCAAATAAATAAGTATAAAAATAAAATTGAGATTGCCCTGAATATAGTGATCATTTACATAAAATGAGGTAATACATGTAAAGATTTAGTACAATGCCTGGCACATGATAATTACTCAAAGGTTAGTTCTTTTCTTGCGTCCTTCCAAACAATTACCAGTTCATCTGTCCCTGAATTAAACCAAGTCACATCACCACATCCTTAGCTATTTGATGAAACTGTGCATATTTTATCATATGGCATAAAAATGGTCTCAATAAGACAGTAAAGAAATGAAAGATTTTAATCATGATTCAAAAAATACAAACTATCAAAGGATAAAAGTGACCATTTTTAAAAATAAGCACACAAAAAATAAGATTAATATAGCTGTTTTTGATTAAAACTTTTATTAAAATTTTGGGAAATATAAAATTTACCCAGTGTGGAAGTTTTCCTTCTGGATATAGTTTCCTGATCTCTGTGACTGCAAAATAGGCTGGTAATAAGCAGGCATTCCTTTCCAAGATATATGCTATAACCTAAAAAAAATAAAAAGGCAACATCACTCCTGACAAATCCACACACAAGCCCTTTAAACACAACAATGTCAACAACAAAAAGGATACTAAAAAGTAGAGGTATTACTTTTTGGGAAAGACGTTGGTCAAAGGACACAAAATGTCAGTTAGGAGGAGTAAGTGAAAGAGATCTATTGTACATTATGTTGACTATGGTTAATAAACATATACTGTATACCTGAAAATTGCTATGACAGTGTATTTTAAGTGTTGTCAGCACAATAAATATGGGGTAACCCATATGTTAAATAACCTGATTTAGCCATTCCACAATATGTGTGTATACATATACATACACACACACACACACACACACACCCATGCACGCACAATTGTTACTTGTCAATTAAAAAAAAGTACAAGTATTATTTTATGGACTTACTGGGTTTAAACTTTAGTATAAAGAAATCCACTTATATTTAAAGAATATCTAAAAAGGAAGATTAGTAAACAATGGAATGGATTGTTCATGGATAGTAAGTAACCTTGAAAATGCTTTAAATACTGGTAGACTTAAAACAGGAGAGAAACAAATCAAAGCAACAATTCTTGCAACACTAATTACAAAGCAGAAAGGTCTTTTAAGTGGTCCATAGGCTGATGTCTTGTAACAGTTTAAGATACTTTAATGTCTATACTGTTGTTTTCATAATTTAAAAACATGAATTAAAAAATTTCCAATTTCCTTTTGAAATATGATGAAAGTGAAAGAGCATTTTTAAAAATAGAAGTGCTTTTTTTTGGCAGGAAAAAAGGGAATATTCCATAAAATATCACAAACCTAAACAAAACTAGACTTTTTTAAGGTTATGATCAATGAATTTCAGACATGTCTAAATTACCTCTCTTGCTGCCAGAAGCTGCTGTACAACAGCAGAGCTCACTGTGTTAGGAATTGTCAAGATTTTCTCCAAAATCACTTTTAAGAGATCTCGAACACCCTGATGTAAGAAAAAAGACACAGGTTAAAACTAGTAATATCCCTTCTGTTAGCTGAAATATCCAAAGGTTTCATGATTATAAACTCCTTTAAGGTCACACCTTTAAATTTTCTGATTCAGAGTTAACATTAATCAGAGTCCTTTACATTAACCCAAGAGAAGAGCCATGTTCTAAAATAGAAGTCTAAAGAATGTCTTGCAATATGAATGAACAAAGAAAGTCACTTATATTCTCATGAAGTTTCTACTATTAAGAGGGTCAAAAAGCTTAACGTATACATATGAATGGAAATATATTAGAATAGGACTTGAAAGCACCCTGAAAATGTGGGTAATGATATTAAAGTTTTTGGCAGATCACTCTTTCTGCTCTCTCTCTTTGGTATTACCTAACTTTGTTCTCCCTTCTCATCCATCGCATGCCTTAATCTCTCAAGCATATCCAAGGCTAGTCTGTTAATCATCTCCACATATCTAATACTGGTTGCATTATCTGACATATAAAAAAAGAAGTTTCATTCAACATGCATTTACTGACTATAAACTATGTGACCAAGCTTGTAAAAAGA
>CAUYRT010077727.1:0-19960 GCA_963574885.1 Lepilemur ruficaudatus | reverse complement strand
CTCTATTGGCTGGGCTAGAGTGCGTGGCGTCAGCCTAGCTCACAGCAACCTCAAACTCCTGGGCTCAAGCAATCCTTCTGCCTCAGCCTCCTGAGTAGCTGGGACTACAGGCATGCGCCACCATACCCGGCTAATTTTTTCCATGTATTTTTAGTTGGCCAATTAATTTCTTTCTATTTTTAGTAGAGATGGGGTCTTGTTCTTGCGCAGGCTGGTTTCGAACTCCTGACTTTGAACAATCCTCCCCCCTCAGCCTCCCAGAGTGCTGGGATTTATAGGCGTGAGCCACCGCGCCCGGCCTGAGCCTATCTTAAGAGCAATGGAAGAGAAAGGATCAAGTCTGGTATTGGATAAGACTACCTGCAGTGCAACGGATGAGGCAAGACTGGAGACCTTTTAGGAGGCTATTGCACTAATTCAGATGAGTTAATAGCTAATTAGGGTAGCGGCAGTAAGCGTGAAGAGAAGCGGAAAGATGCCAGAGAAATGAGGTAAAATGGACAGGAGACAAGACTGGATGACATAAAAAATACAATCTGGTCAAAAACAAGGTATGGAGGGTTAAAGACACTGGTTTTATTGAGCAGCTCAAGCTAGTTCTGAAGGCAACTGTTTAAGAGGCTCCAAAGAGCTTTTGAGCAACACACAGCCTCCCACAAAGGCTTTTTATAGTACATATGTTAATGTACACATTATTTTTTTTAAAGTCAGGTTCACTAAATTTATTCACTTTGCATATACTTACTTGCAAGTAATAAAACAATATAGGCTTTTCAGTATTTCAGCCTACGTTTTTGCTCAAGTAAGTACCACGTGTGAGGTTTACTTATTGATTCTTGTCTATAAAAATGGACGGTCTCAAGATAACAAAGTTTATTCACAGCCCAAAATAACAAAAAGAGTTCTTATTCCTCTGAAATAGGAAATTCTGTGTTTCCACAGAATTTGGAATTGTGTATCATTGAAAATGATAGACAATCTTCAAAGTTTTTTAAAAAAATTAGTTGAGAATCTTCATGAAATTCATTTATTTCAGTAAAATAAAACAATAAGCAGCATGAAAAAGTAAAGTGCTACATAAAAGCCCCGCATTACATAAAATTTGAAAGGTTCATCGGCTTAAACAGTTACAGGTGAAACAAACTATTTTTTTAAGCATGTTATTTTAACTAGCTTGATATGTAGTCGTGTGCTGTGTTGTTCAAAGAAAAAGCCATGAGTTACCTAGATCTGAGGACTGGGGGAAGAGGGAGTCCTAAGCCTTTTCCTGCCAGAATACACACCCAGTTTTCGCCTTATGCTGGAGTTAAAGGGAAAATGTAGGGATTTAAAAATAATAGTTTTCTGAAGAAGCCTCTCACTGGCTCGTTGAGTAAGAAAGGCCTCAAAGATCAATTTTGCTCATTTAACCCCACATTGCGGTTCAGATTGACAACTTAAAGGATTTTTAGGGAGTATATGTGAGGTGAAAGGGAAGAAAGAAAATGTGCCACTTTCAGACGGTTTGTCAGGTGCCAAAAAAAATCCCAACACAAACAAGCAGGTGGCCAGTTAGTGGTCAGTAAGGGAAGAGAGGTCAATCAGATAGAGAAGGATTTGCATGGTGCAAAATCTTTTTTGCTTAACTTTAAAGTGTAAGTTTACCCCTTGGAAACATGCGACAAGATCACACAAATCCAGAGGCTGGCTCAAGTATGACTGAGAGGAAATGGAGGGAAGATTGTTTCTAGCACTCGATTAATCTCAGCATAGGTTGAGAGCGTGGGGATTTCTTTCTGCTCAGGTGATAACGCTACCTGGTCTTCCCAGTTGGGTTGGTGACCTCTTGCTTGAAGATCACTGACCAACAAACCAACATTTCTAATATCTTATATTCCAAATCAAGACTTTAGAATGCATTTTCTTATGCATTTATAACTTATAAAGTTATAAAATGGTAACCTGTAATTTTCCTGACACGTGAGGTCTTCATAAAGTCCTTGGGCTTTTTTACACTTTACCAACTTCAACTACAGATATATAACAAACAATCTGTAAACCTTTAAAATGCTAATTTATTAAAGTTTAAGACAATTCTGTATTATAATATACAATATATTCCTATTTTAGGTGTAGACATAAAGGAAAATTGGCTATGAAAACAAATTGTGTTTGCTAGTTAACAGAACAAAAGTCTCATAAACAGGAGTAAAAATTAAATTTGCCGTTAAAATGATTTTACAAATTATTTCTATCTTTGTCCCATAATTTCAGTTAGTTAAAACCACATAAGGACTTTATGAATACCCTCCCCCACACTATTAAAGATACACATGGGCTAACTTTTATGGACTGGTCTAGAACCTAAATACCATTTACAACATTGTTTGACTTGTAAAAAAAAAATTAACTTATAAATGCTCTTTTAGAGCATAACCTATTTGAAAGTTAGGGACTGCCTATATTTAAAAATTAAATCTTCATTAACACCACAATCAAGAGTACCTTCAATGCTGCTACCTGAACATGCTGAAAGCAATGTTTTTCTGTGATTACATGGTCTCACAGGCATTATGATGATAAAATTATCTATCGAAGTCTGTGGAGCCAGCTAGCACTAAGTTACATATTGATTTTTCCTCTGAAAATTCTTTCTTGGGCTTTAATTGGTAGATAATTCTAAGTAAAGGTTTTTCTAACTTCTATCACTGTTACTTGGGCCCTGAGCTTTTCTATTAAAATGGTACATGAAATATTTCAACATTATGCATATTCCTAGAATTAAAATTTATAGTGATTACAAAGCTAGGCATATAATACATCTCAAAGATATACAATCCAAAGCAGAGCAAACATTCAAATCTTAAGATTTTCCTACTTCTGGAAAACCAAGTGATTTTCTGGCATGGACACTTTCTTCTTTAAAATAAGGATCTATGGCAGATTGTTGTCTTTCTTTTTAAATTTGTGTGCATATTGGAGAGGAGGGATAACAGTATATCAAAGTGGTCACAAAGTATTCCCTCTTCAAGTAAAATCCAATAACAAATATGTGATCTCATTTCCTCATAAACATTTGACTGAAATATAGTTATTTTCACTGAAGAATGTTTAGGACACTAAGTCACAGAATGAGCAATCCCAGCATATCTCCTATGAATGACATGAAAGCTACTTGAAGAGTTTTGCTTTCCCTTGTCAACTCCTCTATCCCTGTATCATTCTATATAAGTAGAAACAGAGTACTCAATAAATGGTATCGAGTAATTAGTAATACTCATTGGAACTTAAAACATCATCTTTTATCTAAAAATTTCCAAGGGCTATACAGAAAAGTTCACAAATTTACATAAAAAGAAGCTGAGGCATGAGAAACAACAATAAATTATTTCTCGGTAAAACAGATCAAATAATGAGACAAGGAACTTTGACTTCCGGTCCCTTAAAGTAAGCAGGACACTCTGCTGGACATAGTCTGAATGTCTAGCTATATTTATACTGAACTTTTAAGAATCAAAAAAAGGAATGAAGGGTAAATACAAAATAATCTTTTTGTAAACAATTCTTAGATTATACCCAATGCAGAATGTTTAATGAAGCAGTTGAGTCACAGCTCTTAAGTCACAAAACAATATTATAACTCAAAGTCAAATATGTACTCATTGGCCAGATATATTCGTCGGAATATAAGAGCTGCCAATGCCAAAGTCAGGATGACAATCAGTACAGCTGATCCGCCATGATCAGTGTGGTTGTCTCTTGGCTGCTGGCCCTGGATTACATCTGGTGAAGTAGATGATCTTCTTTGACTCTGCTGCTGGGCCCGGCGCTGTCGAGGGCTCATGGAGGTATTCTTAGCTACAGGTTGGGTGGGCTGTTGAAAGGATGCTGATGAGGGATTCTGGACTCCATACTAGGAAATTTTAAGAAATTTTGTTTGAAATTGGCAAGGAAAATTTATATATATACTTATTGTCTATTCAAGAATACACAGAATCTCAGAACGCTAAATATGACTAAGGGCAAATCTATCAAGAATTATCTGAATGCTGAGACTAATAAATCACCCTCCTGAATACGCCAGCAACACAACTTAGATACACACTAGGTAGAGGAGGAATTTACCAGCAACAAATAAAACAAGGAAAGCCTTTACCTATCTTCTCCATAGATGGCTTTCTACTCTGCCTCAGAAGCAACTCTAGCAATATCTGCTAAGCATCTGGGCACTTCCCTTCTTTCAGGTGATCCAAGGAGTAAGTAAAAAGTGATTTCCACTTGCAGCTTGAAAATTAGCCATTCTAAATGGCAAAAAGGGCACTTCTCAATTGTGTATCTTTTATGAACTAGTTTGCTTCCCATGTTATCTTACTGTATCTGTATGTTTCCACCAACAATCAATAGAGCATAATAAATATTTCAGGCAGTACATTCTCCATAGCAATATTATAAATGCTATGTATGATTTTCAAACCAGACTTACCCTTTCTCACAAATCCTGTCAAATGAATTGAACACAAGTCCAGAAATATCTTTTACTTAGTATTGAATACTTTACATTGTCAAGAATTCCCTGGGTATGTGCTGAGAAAAATTTGGAGGTAGTTGTGTGTGACTTCAAGTATCCTCTACATTGGTCCACTGGTTGGACCCATGAAGCATAGGATAGACAACTGCTTCTATTGCCTATGACCGGTCAGTTAAAACATAACCACAATATGATACCATGTCATTCAATATCTTAAATATGACTTATAGGTAAGAAAAAAATGGTGATGGCATATTGAAGAAAGCTCTACAAAATATGTATATATGTATGTATGTATGTATTTTAGAGACAGGGTCTTGCTATGTTGCCCAGGTTGGTCTTGAACTCCTGGGCTCAAGCAATCCTCCCACCTTGGCCTCCCAAAATTGGGATTACAGGCATGAGCCACCCCACTTGGCCTCATTTTATTTATATAGACACCTTAATTCTACCTCTACTAACTCAATGGCTTTTAATTCTTTTACTGAAACTAACTGTATACTGATTATACGTTATTGACAATATACATTCTTTCAAAAAAAAAGAATGAATGTTTTATTCAGAATAACCTAAAAAACTGATTAAATACGAAATATTTAGGCTGGGCGCGGTGGCTCACACCTGTAATCCTAGCACTCTAGGAGGCCGAGGTGGGCGGATCACTCAAGGTCAGGAGTTTGAAACCAGCCTGAGCAAGCGCGAGACCCCATCTCTACTAAAAATAGAAACAAATTAATTGGCCAGCTAAAAATATATAGAAAAAATTAGCCGGGCATGGTGGCGCATGCCTGTAGTCCCAGCTACTCGGGAGGCTGAGGCAGAAGGATTGCTTAAGCCCAGGAGTCTGAGGTTGCTGTGAGCTAGGCTGATGCCACGGCACTCTAGCCTGGCAACAGAGTCAGACTCCATCTCAAAAAAAAAAAAAAAAATACGAAATATTTAAAATACTTTCCATTAGAGAAAATTTAAACATTCAGAAGAAAAAAGAATTGCATGATGTAATTCAATTACTTTTTTAAAATGGTAAGAGCATGGGCTTTGCGCTAGTAACAGCTATAAACATTAGGGGGAAAACCTGCTGATCTAAGTTATATGTAGAAAAATTTTCATTTTAAGTCTGATATTCATTTCAACATTAAAAAGCTTAAACAATCTGAAATTCTTAAAGTTACTCTTTGGAATCACTCAAATGTAGTGACCCATAAATGCAGAAGTAGAAAGGAACTACTGACTCTGAGTTAAAAATAAAAGTTAGTGCTGATACTGAATTAGAGTTGCATGAACTTGGACTTCTATAATCCAGGACTCTGAGGAGCAATGTGCTCATTGAAGAGAACAGATACCCAAAGCTGCAGCATTTTATGAGGTCATACATCATCACAGTCATCATATAGTAAGTTAAGACTCATTGAGTTGAAGTGAGTTATGGCAGCCAATACAGAAACATTTCATGTGAAATCTCCTATTCTTCTGATAGCTCAGCCAAGAAGATGAAAGTGTTTAAAGAGCAAAACTACTCAAAGATTAAAGAGAAATGGGTTCTTAAGGAAAATAAAAAACATGATGTTGCTATCAATCCAGAAACTAGCACAAAAGGTTGACTCAGATTAAACCTTTTATTTTAAACATGTTGTAAATGTTATACATGTTATATACATTACAAATATATTTTATCCATTTGTTTAAGGGGAGAACTTTATCCTGCCCATAAACCTGACCAAAACAGGGAGGCTTATCATTACTAGGCTGGCTTTGCCACTAAGTAGACATGTGACCCCAAGCAAGTTATTTAATCCAAGACTCAGCTCCCTCTTCTGTACAAGGAGTATATCCAATTCAGTGGTTATGAGGATTAAATGGGATAATGATATAAAGTGCTTAGGAAACATAATTGCTTACTAAATGTCAGTTATTAAGATTGTTACTATTAATATATCCATTTGGAGGCATTGATATTTAGGTTAAAAAAAGTTATGACTTTACTTAGGACAGCTTTTTGGCCCTTTATTAGTATAGTTAATATACTTAGAAAAACAATCCCTTTTAAAACATTGACTCTCAATGATATTTTAGCATATACATATATGAAAATATTCATATAGATATAATGTTTTAATTAGGTTCCTATGTTTCAGATGCCTTTTGGATGGTATATCACTGACTAAAATCTAATGCCTTAAGATTATAAAATTCTAAACTTTTTCATATTTAAAACAATCATTGTTAAGTCCATAGTAATACATATCAATTTTTCTATTACAACCCAGAATAACCAGCATCTATGAGGGAGTTTTGTGTTTGCTTTTTAATATAAAATGGAATGGCTTATTCAGAACCTTAATCCTTGGGAAAAGGGGAAAATCTGACAGACTGGAAGAACATAAAACTGCCATCGTATTTCTCCCATTTCTACAAAGCTAAAAAATCTGCTTCAAAAAGTGACAGATGGCCTGATGTTATCTGCTGTATTTATTATACTTTTGGCAATCTCTCGCCCCTACCTCAAGGCTAGAAAAACCCGTAGTTTACCTGAGATTTGATTTAACATGATTTCAGTAAATTTTTCTTACACCTGCATGTAAAGCAACCATCCCTAGCAAAAACCAGGTTTCACTTACTTCCATAGTGGTCAAATTATATAATCATACTTGGAGATAGTTTATATATAAATGTAATTAAAAGCTTAAACTGCAATTGTAGACAATTTATTGCTTGGTAGTATTTTAACCAAAATTGGTCTCAATTAATGACCTATATCTATGAAAAAGAATTCTAAGTTTTATGTACATTAAGATCAAAATGAAGGCCAGGTG
This sequence comes from Lepilemur ruficaudatus, assembly GCA_963574885.1. Classification (NCBI taxonomy): domain Eukaryota; kingdom Metazoa; phylum Chordata; class Mammalia; order Primates; family Lepilemuridae; genus Lepilemur; species Lepilemur ruficaudatus. Next base: position 12,640 of record CAUYRT010077727.1, on the reverse strand, counting down.
CAGTGGCTCACGCCTGTAATCCTAGCACTCTGGGAGGCTGAGGCGGGAGGATTGCTCAAGGTCAGGAGTTTGAAACCAGCCTGAGCAATAGCAAGACCCCGTCTCTACTAAAAATAGAAAGAAATTAATTGCCCAACTAAAAATATATAGAAAAAATTAGCTGGGCGTGGTGGCACATGCCTGTAGTCCCAGCTACTCGGGAGGCTGAGGCAGAAGAATTGTTTGAGCCCAGGAGTTTGAGGTTGCTGTGAGCTAGGCTAATGCCACAGCACTCTAGCCCAGGCAACAAAGTGAGACTCTGTCTCAAAAAAAAGAGATCAAAATGAGAAATCCTACTATAATAATGACATTATTGTTTGTACACTCTAATTTACTTAAACTTTTTTAACTGTATTCCTAGTATTTTTTAAAAGTGCCAATCCTGAGTTTCATTCATTCAATCAACAAATATGTACTGATCACCTACTATATACAAGGCACTGGGGATACAGTGGAGAAGTCAAAAAAAAAACCCTGACTCTCAAAGGAACTTATATTCTGGCAAGTGAAATAGACAATACATAATTACAAAATAAATTATAATTGGAATAAGCATAACTGGAATATGTAACAAGGGGACTTGACAGATTTAAAATATATAAAAGGTTTATATGAATCACAAATATTAGGAGACTGTCCTAATAGGTGAAAAGAAAATATCACCCTCCTTTTTGTAATAGAATGGCTCTATTTTTAAAAACTATTTATGAAATAAAAAATAATTAGAATACAAAAAATGAAAAGTAATCAGAGATTTTTTAATATTTCAAACTAAAACATACACTGACTTTAAAATTAATTCATTATATTCCTCTGCAATTTATATAAGTACATTGGGATCACATAAAAATGATTTATACTCATCCCAACATACTTTTTTCTCATACCTCCATCTTCAGTTCCCCTAGAGTGTCACCCTCTCCCCTGCTCTTTTCAACCTACTTTTCTCTGCCCACCAACTCATCTCTGGATAGGAGAGCCCTACTCAAGACTATTCAGTCCCACTTTATAGTAACTTATTGATAGGTAAAGGGCAAATCTGTACTTGCCCAGCTTCTATTTCAATTTTCCCAACCCCTTAAAATCCTCTATAAACTGGAGGAGGGGCGGGGAGAAATATGTGACTACTTAACAAAACAAAAAGACACCAAAAGACAATTCATCTTGAAAAGAAAGTCATTGTTTTTCCCCATAATCCTGATTATTTAGCACCAATCTAGTCATATTTTTTATTCAGCCTCTCTGATGACCTACGCTCACCAATTTTTTAGACAATAGGTCAGGGTACAACTAACAACAACCATAGCATTCATTTATTATTTTATTCAACAATTATTCACTGGATACTTACTACGTGCAAGGTAACATCACCAACAGAAATTTATGATTGATAGTAATCTTCTATATCTACGTTATCCAATGTGGCACCCACTAGCCACATGTGGCTATACAGCACTTCAAATGTAGTTAGAAGTGACTGAGAAAATGAATTTTAAACTTTCTTTAATTTGGATTAATTTAAATTTAAATATAGATGGCTGCACGTGGCTAGTGGCTACTATATGGTCCACAGCAAGTGTAAGGCAGATGTTTGGCTCTAGGTCTCTAAGTCAGTACCTTAATACAGCTTAACAAAGCTGCCAAAGATAGTGTCTATCTAGAAAGTGGCTAACATATGTATATTATGTTTTATTCAGAGTCTAGCACTATACTAAAAGTGGCTTTTCAGAGAAATCATATTATTCTGGAAGGACAATAAGACTTAAAAGTTATTTGGTCCAGCCTCACGTAACAAAAAAGAAAACTGAGGCCCAGAAAGCATGAATAACTCACTCAACATAAATATAATTCATTAGACAGACAGCTAGGCTAGAATCTAATTGTTAGGAGAACCAAAATTTTCAGATATTTGCTCTAGGGATCTTTTCCTCCTATTCCAAACAATGATAATGATATAGATAGACATATATATTAAAAGACAAGAGCCATACCGATGTACTAGCCGTAGCACCCTGGAATGCTGTAGGTATATCATCTTGTAAATCATTTAGTGAAAAAGAGTGGTTTAAGTCTGACTCAGCGATAGTCTTTCCAGATGAATTGACTTCTGCCTATAAATAAAATACACCCAAGAGCAGTATTACAAAAAGAAACATACAGAGTAATCCACAACCTACTAAAGTCCCTCTCTTGAATTTATTTTAATTGCTAGTTTAATATCTACTATTAGTCAGTTAAGCAGCAGGCACTCGTGTGTCCAACACTGTGCTAGGTATTATAGGAAGAGGCACAGACAATCCCTGTTCCCTAGAAGTTGTTACCTGGTGAAGGACAAAACCAATACCCATGGTTCATAATCCACAGTTCTAAAATGCTCCCAAAACTAAAAGCTTTTTGGTGATTTTTAGGCAAGCCTGACATTAGTTTTAATGTGAAGCTATGAATAGTCTTTATCCCACATTAATGTAAATATTCCCAGGTTTGCTGAGAAAATATTAATGAATTTGATTATGAGGTACTGCCCTGCATCCCACTGTGGGCTAGTTAATACGTGGTATGGGTAAGATATTTTCTAAAATCTGAAAAATTCTGATGTACAAAACATATGTGATCCTAAGATTTTGAGAGAACAATTTTAAGTGTAATAGGAATCCTCAGAAGGAAGGAAGTAACCAACATTTACTAAGTACCTCTTCTTCTAGACACTTTTTTTTTTTTTTTTTGAAACAGTCTCACTCTCTTGCCCGGGCTAGAGTGCCATCGTGTCAGCCTACCTCACAGCAACCTCAAACTCCTGGGCTCAAGTAATCCTCTTGTCTCAGCCTCCCTGGTAGCTGGGACTACATTTACGTGCCATCATACCTGGCTAATTTTTTCTATTTTTAGTTGTTTGGCTAATTTCTTTCTATTTATTGTAGAGATGGGGTCTCGCTCTTGCTCAGGCTGGTCTCGAACTCCTGAGCTCAAGCTATCCTCCCGTCTCGGCCTCCCAGAGTGCTAGGGTTACAGGCGTGAGCCACCACTCCCGGCCCAGACACTTTAATAAAACAGAGGGAAAATTTCTCCCAAGAACTGGACCCGCAAAGACAGTAGGATGAAAGAAGTGGAGAAGGTGGAGGTAGCATGTTGCTTAAGGTAGGCTGACTTTTTTTTTTAAGGTAATTAAGTTCCAGAAGTCTTAAATCCTTAACTTTTTTCTTTTTCTTTCTCTCTTTTTTTTTTTTTTTTGAGAAAGAGTCTCGCTCTATTGCCCCAGCTAGAGTGCAGTGATACCATCACAGCTCACTGCAACCTCAAACTCCTGAGCTCAGTCGATCCTCCTGCCTCCTAAATAGCTGGGACTACTGGTGTCCACCACCATGCCCAGCTTATTTTTAGTAGACACAGGGTCTCACTCTTTCTCAGGCTGTTCTCCAACTCCTGAGCTCAATCGATCCTCCTGCCTCGGCCTCCCAGAATGCTAGGATTACAGGCATGAACCACCTTACCCAGCCTACTTAACACTTTAAATATTCAATACTCAAAGTGTTAAAATACTATATAATCCTATGTTTGGGTGAAACATGCAGAGAAAAGAGACATAAGGGAGATAAGCCAAAATATTAACAGTAGTTATTTCTTCAGGCTGAGATTATGGATGATTGTCACTTTCTTCCTACTGCTTATCTATATTTTCTATAGGAATAGCTAGAATTTATTAAGTACCAGGGACAGTTCTAAATGCAGTTCTAACTCGCTTAATCCGATGTCATGGGTACCATTATTATTTACAGATAAGAACAAGGCACAAAGTGGTTAATATGTCTGACATCATACTATTAATAAGCAACTAAGTTGGGATTTGAACCCTGGCATTGTGTACCAGAGTCTAAGCTTTAAACACTATGCCATAATGCCTTTATGAATGTAGATTATGAGTTCTATAATAAGAAAAATTTACTTATAAAATTTTATTGCAGGCCAGGCACAGTGGCTCACGCCTGTAATCCTAGCACTCTGGGAGGTCGAGGTGGGGGGATCGCTAAAGGTCAGAAGTTCAAAACCAGCCTGAGCAATAGTGAGACCCCATCTCGACTAAAAATAGAAAAAAATTAATTGGCCAACTAAAAATATATAGAAAAAATACCAGGGCATGGTGATGCATGCCTGTAGTCCCAGCTACTTGGGAGGCTGAGGCAGAAGGACTGCTTAAGCCCAGGAGTTTGAGGTTGCTGTGAGCTAGGCTGACGCCACGGCACTTAGCCCAGCCAATAGAGTGAGAGACTCTGTCTCAAAAAAAAAAAAAATTTATTGCAATAGAACTATGTTGCTTTCCTTTCTATCTATAATAGAATCTAGCAGTAAACAAGAGGATTACACAATTAGTATTTATTTAGAAATTTACAGTACCTTAAAACTAATTTGTCTAGCCAGTTCCTTGGCTTCTTGGTCAGCCTGGCTTGAATCACTTCCAGATTTTAAAGGCAACAGGACATCCTTCATGGCAGAGCCACATCCTTCACAATAGAAATCTTGTGATCTGGTAGGAGACAATTTCTTTATGAGGATAAATCAAATGGCTAAATGTTAATTCCCTCTTACTAAGACACTCAAATGCTGAATCATTAAATTTAAAAGACAAGAAACTGGACATTCCACATCACATTCAGCTACATGCTGTAAATGAGACTGCAAATTATAGTTAAGCCAATAACTATAATCCTAAAACAAGTATGTAAGTTAGGCTGGCATAAGAAAATACAGGGCTTAGAGTCCATTTTTTCAAAAAACTAAAGAAAAATAAGCTGTAGATCTACACAATGACAAAATAAATTGTCTATTACATTGTCCTCAAGATCACATATAACAAGCCAATTTTAAGCCTGTGAAAAAAGTCCATTACAAAACTTAAATTATCTTTTAGCAGAAACATATGTAAAGCAGTAAAGAAGTCAATTAAGTAGCTCACACCTGTAATCCTAGCACTCTGGGAGGCCACGATGGGCGGATTACATATTGTTACATTGTTGAACTTTTAAAAAAAATTGTTTTTATAATACTTCTAGTTCAATATAATTCAAAAGCTTTAGGTCTTGAAGAATATGCTACTTAAATTTATAAAACAGCACAACATAAACAAAATATATGTAAAAGCGGCATTAATTTAGTATTTATTGATGATAAACAGTATTTTTTACTAGTTTTTTTTTTTTTGTTGTTGTTGTTGTTTTGAGACAGGATCTCAGTCTGTCACCCAGGCTAGAGTACAGTAGCATCATCATAGTTCATAGCAGCCTCAAAATCTTGGGCTCAAGTGATCCTCCTGCCTCACCTCCCCAGTAGTTGGGACTGTAGGTACACACTACCATGCCCAGCTAATTTTTTTATTTTTTGTAGAGATGGGGTCTCATGCTATCTTGCCCAGACTGGTTTTGAACTCCTGGCCTCAAGCAATCCTCCTACCTCAGCCTCCCAAAGTTTGGGGATTATAGAAGTGAACCACTCTATCCAGCACAATAAATGGTTTTTTATTTCACCAGAAGCAGCACTGTTATCCATACCCCTTTGAGAATTGGTTGTACACAAATTGTCTGCCTTAAAATGTATTCACTTTTAACTGACAAGTCAGATGAAATAAAGGAGAATGTTTATTTTGAATGCATTAATTTAGATAAGCATGGTATAGTATGCTACCACCGTTGAATACAAAATCATTTTTAAAAAGGATTCTCTATCATAGACTGAGAACCTAGAGAATATATACACTGAGAAGCCTAGAAGAAAAAGAATCCAAGCTCATTTTTTTTTTACCTTGTACATGAAATCAACTGGATAAAAGTATCAAGATAGAACATTAACATAGGAAATCAAATAAAAACAAATACTATGTATTCAAAGTACATATTGTTATCTGTGAAGAGTAGTAAGGTATATCACCAGAATTTAGAAACAAGGTTTAAAAAGAAAAGTTGCTGATGAGACCAAGCAGTCTACCAAATCTTCCACATGCTAAAAAAGTCTATTTGATTTAACAAACATCTGTGCAGGGCCTACTCTGGACTGTGCTAGGGTAAAATGTGCTATAATTTAATTAACAAACTATGCCTGAAGGATGGTAGGCAGCAGACTCTACAGCAGGAAAATTAACAAAATTAAGAATTGGGGCCGGGCGCGGTGGGTCACATCTGTAATCCTAGCACTTTGGGAGGCCGAGGTGGGTGGATCGCTCAAGGTCAGGAGTTCGAAACCAGCCTGAGCAAGAGCGAGACCCCATCTCTACTAAAAATAGAAACAAATTAATTGGACAATTAAAAATATGTAGGAAAAATTAGCCGGGCGTGGTGGCACATGCCTGTAGTCCCAGCTACTTGGGAGGCTGAGGCAGAAGGATTGCTTGAGCCCAGGAGTGTGAGGTTGCCGTGAGCTAGGCCAACGCCACGGCACTCTAGCCTGGGCAACACAGTGAGACTGTCTAAAAAAAAAAAAAAAAAAAAGAGAGAGACAGAAATGAATTATTGATTGACCTATTCCTCACCATCAAACTAAATTTGGTAAAGAAATATTCTGTAGTAAAATGAACATATGAGATGGTTTTAACCCTGAAATAATTAAGAAATTGAAAAAAAAAAAAGGAAACCAATCTCCAAACACAGAAATTAGTAGCAAAAGAAATTGAAGCAAAATACCCCATTTATAGCTACAATTGATTTAGAGTATAGATGAGCATGATTAATTTATAAGCAGTAAACATTTGGAGTTTCTGTGCACATGGTGATTTATTTTCATTCACTTTGTTCTTCTATATTTAGTTGCTTAACTTTATTTTTTATTTTTTTTTTAAAGCCTGAATAGGGGAGAATTTTTTATTCATTTGCTTAACATTAGATAATATGTTAATGTCACTTTTAGTGTGAGACATCTGTAGCTAATTGAAATTAAATATATGTCAGGAGTCCAAACTATTTGGAACTTTTCAAGACTTGTTCAGGGCAAAAAATAAGAAATGAGAATATTCTGTGTACCCATCTAATCAAAGGGAGTTGCACTACTGTGTTTTCTCTCATTCCCCAAGAGTAGGAATTATAACAATGCAAAAATGAGAACTGGTAGAAAATTGATTTATGCTAATGATTTTAAAACTAATTAAGTATAATTACTTATTTTATCATAAAATCAATTACTAATAAATTCTGTTATTTTAATTAAGACAGTCAATAAAATCAGATAAAAGTCACACATAGAGTTATATGGGAAAAACTAATTTTCTTATTTATTAATCTCTGCTATAGGTCAGAAAAGAATAAACTATCAGTTATTAAATACTCCTCAAAAATGTAATTATGCCTTTATTGAGAGATTTGTTCTAGTTTGATTAAAACAAAAATAAACTGAGAAATAAAATAATAAATATATGGAATGTGACTAAATGTTTTCCCTATAAAATTTTTTGTTAAATGATTAAATATTAACTTGAATAATACTGGCATCATTGTTATTTTTTTCCCTATTGAGTGAAGAAAATGACATAAAGATAATCACAGTGGGGACTTACAATGGTTTCTTGTGTATAATAAAAAAAGATTATATAGTGTGTCACAGTATAAGTAATGTATTTGTAGCTCATTTAATCCCTACAGCCACCCCCAAGAATCATGGTTATGTAATTATTATTTTCAAAGAAATTGTACCAATAAACTTTTGATTTATTTACATATATAGAGCTAGGAGATTGACCATTAACATTTATTACAGAGATCTCACTTCAACGAACTAGTATTATTTTATATCTTAAACAAGAAAATGAAATCCTCTTGTACATTTCAAACAAAAAAAGTAATTATCTAACAAAGTGTATACTCATTTAAGGTCAAAATGATTTCTATTTTAAACCCTATTTGAAATTCTTTTTGTTTTTGTTTATTTTTATTTTTTTGAGACAGGGTCTCACTCTGTTGCGTGGGCTAGAGTGCAGGGGCATCATCATAGCTCACTGCAACCTCAAATTCCTGGGCTTAAGTGATCCTCCAACCTCATCCTCCTGAGTAGCTGGGATTACAGTTGGGTACCACCAAGCATGGATAATTTTCTTAATTTTTTATAGAGAGGGTGTCTTGCTTTTTGCTTAGGCTGGTCCCTAACTCCTGGCCTCAGGTCATCCTCCTGCCTCAGCTTCCCAAAATGCTAGGATTACAGGCATGAGCTACTGCTCCCAGCCTAAACCCTATTTGAAATTCTTAGGTATTTTTAAGGTTCACATATTGCATTCTAACTGAACTCAAGCATGTGTATATATGTACACTAATCTCACAAATAGTAGAATCTGTGAACTAATTCATAATGTTTAGATTTTGAGGTGGAAATGCAATGATGAATAGATTAAATATTTAGCCATTTTGTGTTATACTGAGGGTTAAACACGGTAATATAGGTGTAGCAGCCAATATGGTTGTGCCTGGCACTCAGTAGTATATTAGGTTACATTTGATCTTCATTAAAGAGCAAGGGAAGAGTGAAAGAGAACAAGTGAGAGAGGGAATAGACAGCTCTAAGTTACGGTAAGCAATTTATTTGTGTACATGAGGAGACAGAGATTGGGAAAATTATTGATTAACATTAAATAAACATAATTATGACTGAAGTTGTCAACACTGTACCAGTGGTATAATATCTTTTAAGGAGTATTTGATATTGTTTATAAGAATTTATGTTATAGAATTTATTTATTATAGATATATGGATATCAATATATTGTTTTATAGCATCAACATATTTTATTGCAGTATTTGACATTAAACTACATTAGTAAACTGTGAATTATATTACTCATTACAATTATTTTGCTTATTTTAGAGATTGTGTTGGCATAAGCATATGTATTAGTTATACTAAATAGGTATAAAACTATTTAGTATAATTTAGTATTATTTCTCACACATGAAATATTCTTGAAATAATATCCACATAAATATGTTCATTACTATGCACACATACACATACACACATGCACACACACACTGCCACTACCACCAGACGTGAATATTATGGACCGTCAAGAAGGTATAAGATGTTTAATTGCCTGATAGTATGAATGTTTGTTGACATAATTCACTTTTAATTAACCTTCTCTCTATAATATGTTGACGTGGATATTTGAGAAGGGAGAGTTTGGGAAAATCTAACGGGACATGTCGTTTTAGGTTCTACACATAGGGACCAGTCCACATAGATGTGTTATTGCATCGAGAAATATGCTTGGTTTTCATGCCAAGAAATAAATATAAGCATGCCTTTTTTCAACCAACTTATCCAGACATAATTTTCAGACAGAAATAATTCTGAAGCTAATTTTTTTTTCAGGTAGAAAAAAAAATGATTTTATTTATTTATTTATTTTATTTCAGCATATTTTGGGGGTGCAAATGTTAAGGTTATGTATATTGCCCTTGCCTCCCCTCTACCCTCTAGTCAGAGCTTCAAGCCTGTCCATCCCCCAGATAATGCGCATCTCACTCATTATTTATGTATATATCCATCCCTTCCTCCCCTCCCATCTCTGAGTCTAATTCTTAAAGAACAAATTCTCACTAGTGCATGTTTATTTGCAAATTGGTTGCATATTGCTCTCCAATGTAAAACTAGCTCATTTTTAAAGTTTAGCAGTTTACCATGAATTTATCAACATAAATGTTTCATTTTATGAACTTTTGTAGACATTTCAAATCTTTCAGTATATTTGACTGTCTGGATTTTTGCAAATTATTTAATTTAATATTTACATATTTTTTGAGAAGTCAGAGGATTAGATTTGGTAGGTTACTTGCGTTAGTAAATAATTTAGACATATTTATTTTTTGCAAGTAAAAGTTATCAGAGAGATTAGAGGATGTTTAAGAGAGAAAATCATAGTAGAATTTGAAGTTTGTCTGATATGGAATGAGTCAGTGTTCCTAATACTGCCTATGAATTTTAGAATGTTTGAACAGGAAGCAATGATGATCCACCACCTCTCTGATAGTTCAGAGGACAAAGACCTTCGTGTGCAGCTAATGCAGCAAGTAGGGGATCCACATGCAAGATTCTAGACACATTGGCCAACGCTCTCTTCACTTTGTTTTTTCAATTGGTCAGACTGCAAGTTGCAGACCTTCTGTTTCTATTTCTGTTGCCATCCTTCACTTCACAGTTAAAGGGAGTCCTGGGAGGTATCACAAACCTTTAGCCCTCATAGTGATGCTTTGTCCTTAACCAAGAGTGACGACTGTCCATGTCACAAAAGCAGTTAAAACCTCTTTCTGTCTTTTCCAGCATCTAAAATCCATCTTAGTTTTTGCAAGGCATTTATGTTCTAGATAGTGATTGATTAAAATTGAACATGTATGATCATAAAGGTGGTCCCAGGGAGACCCTTCTCTTACACATTGGCATTTAAAGAAAACTTACTGATGGGTGAACCAACCATGTGAAAATTTCTTTTTGCTATACAAATAACTTTTACAGCAAAATGAGGGAAGAAACAGAAGGCCTGAATAAACAAGATTTGCACATAAAAGATGGTAGTATCTAGGAAATGTTTTTTTTAAAACTCATAGTCTTAAACAAATATTTTTATATGTTTTTTACTAAGCAAGTATGATTATAGTGGGGGGAAACTTTAATTAGATTTTAAAGTGCTTTTGATTTCTAAGGTGATTTTCCTGGTTAATATGGTAATATCTCTCTTGTAGGCATAACCAGCAAAAATAGGTAACTTCTTGTTATAAACACCATACCAGCATTTATTCTTTAAAGGGCGGAGCACAGAGTTTCCAAAATTTTTTGAAACTTTGAATATTGCCCAATACAGGAACATATTCTGTTCTATTCTAGTTACTAAAGACTTATGAAAAATAAAACAAGTATAATATTTAAACTCAATCTGAGGTTTCTGCCACTGAAAAGACTAAGAATGTAAGCAAATTCCTAACTTTATAAGATATGGAGTCTTGCATATAAATGACAAAATAATAAAATTCTACCTAAAAAAAACCTTATATAGTGAGATTATTTTATAATTAATTTTAGAATAGTGGGAAGAAATAATGATACTAATTAATATCTACCGTGATAGTCTCCAAAGGTAAAAATGGATGTTTTGTATAGAACTAACATACCTGTTAAGATGACAAGGCAAAGATCATATTGTGTCCGGGGTACACCGTGTAATAGACCCAAACAAGAGTACCTTAAGGAACCATTCTCCTGAGGCCTATTGACCTAATCTGGCCACTCTGGATATCAAAAGACTTTTTAGCTTCCCTTGTTACTGGCTAATTTATTAAATAAGATTTATTGAATCCCCAGTGTGTGTGTGTATATATGTGCTATCATAGATAGGATGTGGGAAAACAATACAAAGAAATTTCTTTAGGTCCTGTCTTGGCAGCTGCAAAGCCTTGCTGGGTGAAGTCACACTGCAACTGAGACCTGAAGGAATTGGTCTCAGTCCTTATAAAGAAGGACTTAAGATGGTGTGGAGATGTCAGGGGATTAGATGCTGTACCTGAGACACAGGCAGTAATGTGCAGGGGCCGAGGGAAAGCACAACATAATTAATGACTTTGGAACTCAGAATTTCTGCATAATCTTGAGAGAGCATATATAAGAATAAAAAGGCAAGGGCCTTAGAAATAATGTCGAGGAACTTGGATTTAAATCCTGTAAGGAATGAATGGGAAGCAACTGATAGACTTAAGAATTATTGCAATCATCAGAGTTCACCCTACCTAAAATATTAAATATATTTTTTAAAATTAACCAGGACAGTTCTTTAATTTAGGGTTTTTTATAGAGCACAGAAAAATTAACTGAGAAATCAAATGGTGAAACAGAAATTATATTTGATTCACTTAAACGTTATTGAATAAAGCTGATTACAAAATATTTTGCTCTGAGCTAACATTATATACCTAGAAAATAATAAGAAATTAATGAATCCCTTTGACAAGTTTGTCTAAGGGAAATGACTGGGGATCCTACTTCCTCAGGGTTTTCGTTCTGTATTCTGTTCTGTTTTGGAATGATGGTTGTGGTCCAGAAGATTTTAATACCCACGTCAGAGAATTCTCAGCATGCCGGGCCTTAATGGCTTGAAGTTCAGTGATCCTAGACTTTATAATTTTGGATATCCAGGTTCTTGTTCACAACTTCATAAAGCATTAGAAAGTGAGTGTATTTTTTGCAAAATAATTTTCATGTTTCCTGGGAATGTCTTCTCTGTTAATTGTGCTTTTTTTTTGCCATAAAGATGCACTTTTATTTATTTTTTTTTGTAAGTGTACAATTAAATGATTTTCAGTGACTTTACCGAGGTGTACAGTTAATCACATGAATCAGTTTCTGAGGATTTCCTTTCCCCTATTGAGACCTCTAATTCCGCTCCCCAACTACTTTTCAAGCATATCCCACCCCTCCACAGTGCCCACTACATCGCTCAGATGTGGGTTTACCCCCCACCCCCAATTCCCTAGTGTTCGCTCCCACCCTTTGAGCACCATAGTGTTAATCAGTCAATACCAATTTGATGGCGAGTACAAGTGGGGCCCATTCTTCGGGTCTTGTGTCACCTCACTTCGAATAATGGGCT